>LFJQ01000141.1:0-104886 GCA_001182835.1 Oropetium thomaeum | reverse complement strand
CCTCCAATTTTGCGCCGTTTCGCTTCTCTGCTCCGTGTCGGCGGCTAGATTTCGGGCGGAATGTGTCTGCTGGGGCTTTAGATGGATTGGCGCGCCTTAGCAGAGTTGTTGGTCTGCAGGTTATTGTGGGGGCAAGTCGCGTGCAGTATTGGGGAGATTGCTAAATTCCTTGATCTTGCCCTGTGCGTCGGTCTACGATTGTCCTGCGTCAGCGTCTGTTTTGGACATTATGATCTCTAATTTTTACCTGAGTTAAACTACTGTTTCTGTGTTTTAATATCTGATTCTAACCATATCCCTGGTTGATTCACGAAAATCCTGTTCTGTGATACTAATGAAAATAACCAGTCACCTGATTGCATTCTGTTGTCGGTGTATGTCATTCGATTGTCCTGCCTTATATGTGTCGTTCATGCATGTGCTCTTTTTTTCTTACCAGGGTTTTGAGGGTGAAGTTGCTGAAGCTGCAACTGAAGAACATAAGAATGATAGCCTCATGAGGTTGTCCTGGGCGCTTGTTCACTCGCGGCAGCCTGAAGACGTCAACCGGGGCATAGGAATGCTTCAAGGTAATATAAATTCTGTTTCCTCCTTACGTATAGCAGTTGGAGCTTCTTAGTCAGATATTAGTATGACTTGAGATGTTTATTGTTACAAAGTATGAATATGGCTCCTGTTCCTGAATACTTCCATGGTAACATGAGGTACCCTTGGCTGGACGTTATAAAGTGTACAGTTGTTGACCTTGAGCAAAAGGATTCCTAGAAAACAGAAGAATAACGGATGACCCTGTGCTTGTTGTCCCTTTCTTTGTTTGTTTTTGAACCATGCATACAATATGGGCCCCTCATACAAGCATTAGACTGCATATCATCACATGAATTTGTATTCAAATACTCCTCTTATACTACTGATTAACAGTGTCTAAAAGCGGCCTGTTCAATTGATTATGCTGATTAGCAGTATTTAGAAACATCAGCTCCTTTTTGCTAAACAAAGGTGAAACTGGTGTAAAAGTTCAGTTGCAAATGAGTATTGAACAACGAAAAATAAATCATCTTTTAGCCTCATCCAGCCTCATCCTGATTTGAGGCAGTCTCTTAACTTTGCACAAAATCATTCGAGTCAAGGTAATCCTGTTCACCACACATGTATCTGCTCTATTGATCCTCTAAATTTATGACCTGATCTCAGCAATTTGTCTCTCTATGTACTCATGTTGCTATTTGTTGCCAGCTTCTTTGGACATGACTAGCAGCCCACTGCAAATAAGGGAAAAGCTCTATTTGTTGGCTGTTGGACATTACAGGACTGGGGATTATACGAGAAGCCGACAGCTTCTGGAAAGATGCTTGGAGGTTTGATTACTAAACCTATTTTCAGCTTTTTTTTTCTTTTTTTTTTGTTCATTTGGAAGTGTGAGACCACAATAAGACATCTTGTTAGCTTCAGAACTTTTCCGTGGTAGTAACTGTTTATGACAAAGAATTGTTAATTTTACTTAGTGAGGACCTGTTTTTAGTTCTAAAATAGGTTACGTCAGAAAAATGAACCATATGCTATGCAGAACTGCTCTGTTGTTAACATAAAACCATGCACGGCATTTTCCTTTTGTTTTTCTTCTTAAACATACCATTTTTATTATATTTTATATATGTGTATGCCATTGATAGTTCAGTTCTGTTTGCAATTGTTTCCATGCTATGACATTACTTATATCTTGGTAACCCTTGATATGCTATTGTATTTGTGCTTTATCAACATTTCACGTTTTCATCAGATTCAACCTGACTGGAGGCAAGCTCTAACATTGCAGAGATCGTTGAAACAAAACCAAAAGAGGTAGGTACAATATTTTCAGGCTGTTATGGGGGAATGAAAATGAATGTCCATTAAAATTTCCATTTTCTAGCCCAGTGCCACACTGCCAGGGTAGTTAACACGTGCCCTGTACTTTTTATTTCCTACTACGTAACTCTCCATTGATTGTTGCTGCATAATGCTCTTAACATATGCTACAACTCGTCACCTGCTGCTGTCAGCTAGGGACCCATAAAGATGAAATTGATACATCATAAGCCTGAAGTTATATCTGCAATGTTTCACAATTTTGAAGGGAGAAAGAAAGTGCATAGATCAATCTCTAATCGTGTTCATGTAGGTTTCTGGTTTTTCCAACTCGGGTGATTTGGAACGATATTCATTACTTTTCTATTGTATGTAAATAGAGATGCTATGAATGAGAGTAAAAGGCTCTGTTGCTGTTGCTTTTGTGAATACAGATGGTATGATTGGCATGGCTATCATCACTGGCGCATTTGGACTTGTCGGACTTGTGCTGGTGGTATAATTGCTGCTGCTTCCTCATCCAGGAAGAAGTGATGACTGATGATCCCCAGTGGAGTGAATGAAATGCTAAAATGAGGCAAAACTTGATGTAAAGATGCACATCTTTCTTTGGTATTTCTTGTGAACGTTTGCTCGCTTTTTCCCTGTGTACTGCTGGGTAGATAATGAGAGCTCTGAGTCAGTGGGAGCATCACGTTCCTCAACTGTTGCGTTCTGTGTTACCTCAGAACATGCTTGTAAAAGGTAGAATAACATAGTGCATGTTGAGTTGTGATGCTTGAGAGTTCCGTTGTGAATAACAAGTTTCTGCACTTTATGTTACAATATACATTGTGCTCATTGTTTTTTTCAAAGCGAAAACGAGGCTCACGGAGCCAAATAGATGGCACTTGACCTCCTGAAATGTAGCGGTGTGTCAAAGTTATATTTCTCTTGTACGTCAAACAACAATATTCTGTTGAAATTTTGTTGTTGGTTGCAGACTTGCAGTTGCAGATACACAAATTGAACGTGTTTAAGAGGATCTGGTTGTTTACTCATTTCCCACCAATATTCTGTGGAATCCCGATACATCTTCTGCCATCTTCATTTGCAGTAGCCAGCGTCAGCCATCCGTGGTGAGCTCCTGGGCCACAGACAACACGCACACAGGCTTTGAGATTTTCTGGTTGCGCCAGACTGCACCCAGACCATTTGAGCGTGAATCACGAAACAAATCCCCAACGTTATCAACGCCATGCGTTCAATCCGTCTTCTCCGAGCCGGCAAACACGTTAAATAATTATAACCTGCACGGTTTTTCTATCCAGTGAAGCTTTGCCCATCGGCTAAGGAAACGCGCTGCACGAAACCGGTGAAGCTTCCATTTTCTTTTTCCATGGCAATTCCTCATTCCAAGCTGGCTAATGCGAATTACCTCTGCTAAATTAAACGTCCTCAATGCAGCGTGCGTTTTGTGTATGAATTGATTTGCAGAAAGTTAAATGGCTGGCAGCTGTTATGTCAGCAACACGAGACTTCACAAACATGGAGAGGAGAAAGGCCTCTATAAATTAGGAAGCATGGTACTTGAGCCGTGGCACATTACAAAGGCCGGCGGCCACCCGATGCAGCAGTTTCTTGCACAGGCGAGCAGCAACAGCGGCGGCGGCGGCGGCGCTGCATCATCCCCGCGGGCGGCGGCGTCACCCGCGCACCTCAGACCGCAACCGAGGAAGGAGAAGGAGCCCCCGGCAGCAGCCATGGCCGACGAACACCAGGAACTCACTAGGGCATTCGCAGGTAACAATCCGATGCCGATATATAGGAACGGCGGAAAAACTCGACGCTGACGCGGGATGGATGGAACGATGCAGGGATGGGCGGGCTGGGCGTGGACGAGCCGGCGCTGGTGTCGGCTCTGGCCCGGTGGCGCCGGCAGCCGGAGAAGCGGGCCCAGTTCCGGCGCGGCTTCCGGGCTTCTTCTCCGCGAGCGCCGGCGCGGCGGCCGGGATCGAGCGGTGCGAGGACGAGTTCGTGCGGCACCTCAAGGCGGAGTTCTCCCGGTTCAAGGACGCGGCGGTGCTGTGGGCGATGCACCCCTGGGAGCGCGACGCGCGCTGGGCGCACCACGTCGTGCACAAGGCGCACCCGCCCGCCGTCCTCGTCGAGCTCGCCTGCACGCGCGCCGCCGACGAGCTGCTCGGCGCAGGCGCGCGTACCAGGCGCTCTACCACCGCTCGATCGAGGAGGACGTCGCCTACCGCGTCAAGGACGCCAACGCGAACGTGCGTGGAAACGACAAAAAACACTCTGCTACTGATTTTTGGACACTGCTGCTGAGTGCTGACACGAAAACTCTTCTGACCACGAACTGTATATATTTGGCTGCATTTGCATGCAGCTGGTGGTGGGGCTGGTGACCGCGTACCGGTACGAGGGCCCGCTCGTGGTCGAGGAGCTCGCCAAGGAGGAGGCCAGGGCGCTGGCCGCCGCCGTCAAGTCGTCGGCGTCAGCGACCACGAAGCTGGTGCAGAACGAGCAGGTGGTGAGGGTGCTGGCCACGAGGAGCAAGCCCCAGCTCAGAGCCACCTTCAGGATCTACAAGGAGCTACACGGCAAACCACTCGAAGAGGTACTACGGTGCCTCATCAGCAACAGAACACTCCGTTCCATGGCTAACTGAATCGCATTTTTCCTCTTTTTTGACTCCTTGGCAATAATGTTCTTCATTCCCTGATCGATCGATCGATCTCATGATCAGGACTTCGCCGGCGAGCCGTGTCTGCAAGAGGCCGTCAAGTGCCTGGACTCCCCGGCCAAGTACTTCGGCGAGGTGATCAACGCAGCCTTCAAGGTCGGCGCGGACAAGCAGGCCAAGGCGGCGCTCACCCGCGTCGTGGTGTCCCGCGCCGAGACCGACATGGAGGACATCAAGGACGCCTACGCCAAGCAGTACGGCGCCAAGCTCACGGACGTCGTGGCCAAAAACACCCACGGCCATTACAAGGACGCGCTGCTCGCCATGATTGGCAAGTGAACTGCTGACCGGAATGAATGTGTGCGCATGTTTAGTCCTTAAAGCGGTTTGCTGCAATAATGCATGATTTTGCAATTGTTTAGCAATTTGGTCTTAGTTATTGTGATCCATCAACATGAATAAGTGCTGCACCCATGGCAGATTCTACCGGTGTATCAATGAGTTTTATCCTGGAGTTTGTAACATGCGCATGCGTAACATAAATGAGAATTTCACCAGGCGCAAAGACGTAGGATGGTTACACACAGAAATAACCCAAAGCCGCAAATGTATTGGCACAAATACCATAAGAAAAGTATCAACTATCAAGGGTGTCTAAGAGATTTTCTTTTATCGTTTTCAATAGTGGCTAGCATGGTACACCCTAAGCCACCTCTGATGAAAGAACCCGTTAACCGAAAATTAGACAAGGTTCCCACATACTCCTTATCAAAATCTTCACAAAATTCCTACTAGATCACGCGCTTACCGCAGAAGTTCTTTGTCACATTATCCAAAAAAGTTACATCGTGCTCCCTGAGAGCTATAGACGAGGCAAACGACTTGATGAGTATGGAAGCAAACAGTTATACATCCACTTCAATCGTGAAACAACAATCAGCTTGTCTTGCATTCCCATGTCAAGCTTCGCCAGATCAAAAATATCTTCTCTCAAGCTGCAGCGCAAATCCTTTGGTAAAATGACATGACATCCAAAGAGACCAACAAAATGTGAACTTTGAGTTAAGGAAACTGACCTTAACCACTCGCCTGTTTCTTTTGCATGTGCTTCAACAGCTTTGCATAGTCTATCAAGAGTGTAAAGTACTAAGCCAAACTTACACAGTGCCTCTTCTTCCTATAAAACAGCACGTCAAGGATTATTAGAAGCTCATATATTATCTTAAGACTCGCAAATCACTTATTCAGAATTTGTTGCATGATGCCTTTTGTATTTATAGAACAATATCTCAAAACATTTGGGAACAACATTGAGATAATTATGTGAAGTTAAAAAGGAGAATCTGATTTTTGTATTTTTGTGACATCAAATGACCACTAGGAAAGGACTAATTCAGTGAACATAACATGGCAAGATCGTTGATGTTTCAGTCTTCAAATCGGGTTGAAGTGTACTTGTGAAAGTGCAGAATACAGTAGATGCTACTCTGGTAATATGTCAAGATCACCAAAGTAATTTTTTCCATGCAAAAATGAGGTTTTAGCACTCGTTTGGTGCGAGACCAAGATATTTCCAAGTAGGGATAATTTGTTGTGTTCCATTACAAACTTGCCTAATATGGTATCTGACATCATAAAAATAAAATATGATGTATGCCATTGTTTTTGCAAACCTTAATGTTTTGTGCCGTTGCCGAGAGGCTGGCATTACGAAGGACGTGACGGCCATATGGAAGGGCTACTGCAGCCTAATCAGTACTCAGATTTTAGAATATTATGTATGTCACTTGTATGTATAAACATTGTCATATTTTTTGACATATAAATAAATATTATGTCATCTATAATGTGTAAACATGTTAAGTACAATGTTTGTTCACATGTAAAAAAAATATGAAAATATTATCCAAGCAGATGGGATACATAATATTACAAAATCTGAACACTAATTCAACTGTGGGCCGGCTGTCATGTCCTAGCTATTGATCGGTTCACAACAATGGTACAAAACATTAAGGTTTGCAAAACCAATGACGTATACGATATTTTCTTCTTTTGTGATGACAGATACCATACTATACGAGTTTGCAGTGGCACATAGAAAATTAGCAAGATGTAGCAGCCATGAAGTGCAACTGAAGTTAAACAGTAGAAAGCCAAATTGAATCATAATAAGAGAAAGAAATATCTATAATATATATAACTCATATAAACAAGTGCATGCTAGGTTTCACTAGTTTCAGATCTAGAGGATATTACCATTCCATTATCCCTGTAATGCTCAAACTCCATAAGCCTTCTCTCTACATCAACAAGAAGCAGCCTTCGTTGGCACCGTGCAATATTACCTCTTCCCTCTGCACCATGGTCCTATTGAACAAGCAGAGAGTTAATCAAATAATTTAACAGTCTCCTTTTCTAGTTCCTAGTTTCCATGTCCACTTGTGTGTGGCACCACAATGATACATTACATAGGTAGTAGCTCTAGAATGTGCTAAGATCTCAAACTTCTGCTGGTGGCACAGAAGACGTAAGTGATATTATGAGCTGCAAAAGTACATACACGCCGAACCCATGTTCGCACAAAGGCGAGCAGCAGAAGCGAAAGACCAAATGCAGGCAGAGCTGCAAGAACAGCAAAGTTTATTGCATTTGCCCTAAGAATCTGATCCATTTCCAACAGTCCCCTGCGTAGAACATTTCAACTATCATTGCTGATAATATGACAAAGTGTAACTTTATGTCATATGTAGTGTCATCAGTAATTTCAGGTAGAGGATAGTTCGACTTACGACTCAAGATCCAGTTTAAGCTTTTGAATCTGATATTTCCAAAATTGAAGGTCAGTGAAACATCAATTTCAAATGAATGTACCCCAAAAACAGAAATACAAGTGAAAGAACCTGGATAAGCATTGCACGGGCTAACTCTCCACTGAACAAATTTTTAATGGGATGCATCAGTTCCTTCTCATATCTGCATAATAGACAATATAGAAAGAGAACTCAATGCAAGAACCAGGACTGAAAAAGACTACATAGCATGCCATACACCATTATTCAACTGGTTAATGTTAATGGAATGTAAATTGTTCATGCAACTGTGAACAAAACTTGCACTAAAAAGCACAGCCCGGTACATGTAGCTCCCGCTTGCGCAGGGTCCTAGGAAGGGCCCGACCACTTTGGGTTTTTCGTATGCATACTTTCTCTGCACTCAATTCATCTAGCAGTCATCTAAAATTGGTAGACACATTGGCTAGTTGTCGAAGCAGTATAAGTGAAAAGTTGTACACATAGGATCTTTGCTTACAAGGATGGCAGCTAGTCAGCTACTACTACTATACTAGCAAACGACAATTGTCAGAGTTGTGAAAGTTTCGCCTGGAGTTTCAATTTTCAAAGATGATAAATCATTTTCATATCTCCAATCCAAACTATGTTTAAATCCATTATGAACTTCCTCTTAGGATGAATCAAAATGTTAAATTAAAAGGCTAGATGTCAATGACGTGTTTCTGGTCAATTGGCCTAGTTTCTGAGATAATAAATTCAATAAAACATCTAGAAGTCTAATCAAGTACATAATGCAAAAATTGTTAGAGCATCCATGTTTTCTTTTTCTGAAGAAAGGAAAGTTCTTCAAAAGGATTAGAAAATGTATTCCAAGTTAAGCTGCTGCAATAACTTGAGAGAAAGCACTAGAAAATAAAATTGAAATTGCTCTCTATGATGGAACAGTGAAAAAAATTGAAGACAGCAATAGCTAGTGAGACAGATGCCAATTTTTTTTAAGACCACAATATGTGTAAACAGCCTACCTTTTTGCAAGCACTTCCATCATCGCTGTCTCTGATATATTTTCTGGCAATTTTCCCTCAGTTTGCTCACAAAATGCAAGTAACATCCTATAAATGATAAACCCGGCATAACAGATTTAAATAAGATAACATTACAATTATTTGCGGGAAATGAAAGCTAACAATAGGTCGGTTTGCCATCAAAAAGAAAACAAATAACTAAATCATTGTATATGTAACCCAAAGATGCAAGTACAATTTCCAACAAATGACACTGAGGTACAAATGATATAACAATCTAAAAAATAGCAGAAAACTTGAGTTCCACATATTCATGAGTAAATAAATCTTGTACTGGGTTTAAATCAAATCATTGCAAAATGCAAAGCATATTAGCTTGCAAACAATCAACGATTTGGTAGAAAAAGTGCCCAAAGTTATGAAGGTTGCATCTCGTAGTTTTGATATTATCTCAGCTAGGCAAACTTGCCCACTCCAGCTACACTAAATATTTGGCTGCTTTTAACAAGCTTGGTTACGTTGCAGATTATAACTTCTACTTGACCTGGTACAGGGGACACATTTATCCAATAATCCAATAGCTATCTAAACAATCGAACTAAGTTTGGTTGCGGTCTGGAGCAGCCAGCCAACGTCCGATCCCCATGTCTCTCAGGACGTTGCCAGATAAGAAAAACAGCTCACATCCCTGATATCGATGCTGTGGCATGCTAGACAGTCAGCATGTGTGTGCGCCCAGGCTACCAGCTGCCGCCATGAGCTTACACTGGTGATACCCAGCCCCGTTCATATAATGTCAGGGCAACATTGGACCCCTGATCGAGTTTTTTAAAAAAAACAATGAATCAATATCCCAAAATTCTTATTCTTTAGTTGGTTTAAATCTCCCAAATTTATTTGGATAATAAGCAGGTCAAGATTAAGGTGGGTAAATAGTAAATATATAGCAAATTCATTAATTACATTAATTCCTTAGTGAAAGAAGAAGCTTATATGAGCTTCAGGAAAGCAGCATGTCAATGGGAATGGGAGAGATAGTATAGGGAAATTACCGACGTAATGAATCTTCAGTGAGTTGGAGCTCCTGTCTTTCCATTATTCCTTTATCTCTTTGTTTGAATGTCTCAAAAAGCTCATCTCTGATGGAAATGATCTAACATGTGGCAAATACAAAAATAATATTCATGCTGTAAGCACAATAGTAAAACCAATCAAGACTTAACAAAACGGTTTCAGCTTAAAAATGACGAATGATTTTTTGTATTATAGCCATTTATTTATCAACTAAAGTTTGAAGTTCACATAAATTGGTTGCAAATGCAACAAGCATAAATCCAGGTTATAAGCGTTATTCTATAAAGTATGTTCATAGTAATAAGAGCATATCCTCTACTACATTTATTTTCTTTCATGACAAATTCTGCCATATATACATATACTGGCCAAATATATACAGCTATACTTGACAAGTAACAATACATAAGGTTTACATGCTTTTCTCTCAATTTCTGTAACTTTCCTTTTCGATAGACAATAATTGCATGAGCAGCCTAACAAAATTGTGTTTCCTACAACCAGAAAGTCTATTCCTCAAGAAAGAAACCATTTTTTTTCTATAGTAACTTAAACTAGTGTAATGCATAAAAGATGATGAAAGCACATAATAAAGTATCTTACTGGTTTCTCTATATGTTCATTCAAAATGCAGCCATACAACCAGAACAGTCTATTCGTCAAGAAAACATGCTATTTATCTCTATAGTAAGTAGTAACTTCAAGTAGTGTATAAAAGATAATGAAAGAACATAAATAAAGTATCTTACTGGTTTCTCAACATGTTCATCCCAAAATCCAGCCATAGATTCCTTTGCATCTCGAATCCAATTGTCAATATCAGAACTTCCCATCAAGCTGCTATGACGTAGAAGCCACAGAGAACAAACAGAGAGACCCAATGCTCCACATGTGTAGGGCAACCAATATATTGTCAAATTGTTTGGTTTTTCATGCTTTGAGATCTAAGATTACAGAATAAAACTCAGGTAGTTAATCAACATATTGCTTTACAGGATACTTTAAATGTTTCAAGTCGTCTGACTAATCGCGATTAGTCATCCTGATTGGTTCCATGGTAATAGGTTTCATGCACCTACCAGTTGCACCCAAAAGCTTAAGCTGATGGAAAAGGTGGACAATCGACTTATACTTCAACACATGGCAACCAGGGCCTACTATATGATCAGGCCAACTGATCGCGCACGATTAGTCAGCATGGTTGGTCCCATGGCGACTAGGATATACTAGATAACTTGAAAATATTTGATAGTATTGTTAGGAACAAACAAGAGATTATATAGTACACAATGTATCATGGAAAATGATATATAGCAACAGATTCACTATTGTACATTTCAAGATCAAAATTATTTCTAGATAGGCACAGGTAAGTAAGGACAGGGAAATTGTAATAAAAGGAAAATAACACAAACAATAAAATACGGCTGATCGATTCTCAACCTATCTCTAACTTATAATTAAAAAAAGTCATAGGTCAGTGTCCAAAACTTATCTAATATAAGCAGCATAAACAAGTAGCGTTGCAAATTATTCATACAACTATAGACATACTAAAAACTGGAATTTTAATTTCAACAACACAAGTAACTCTAGTTTGGAACATTAGAGGATGAAAGAAAGATGAAAAGGTCACATGTTACAGGAGACAGGGTTCTTTACCCGAGATGAAAGAAAGCCATCTAACTTCTGGAGGTTTTGATAGATTAAACTTATACCATCTGTTGATAAGTTCTCTGTCCACTGTGAACTCTCAACATCAACTTCTGGCAACTTTCCAAACAGTGTCTCATAGGAGTTCCCATCGTGAGTAAATAGTTCATTCTACAACCGAAGCACATTCAGTTGCAAGAAAATAACATCAAAGAAGCCAGTCTATTGTTCTATAAAATTAGAAATTAGAAATGCATGAAACATAAACATCATACCTCATTAGCATTTCTCAGTGATACTTCCAACTTGGAGAATGTGGTGTTTAGAACAATGAATAATGTATGTAGTGATTTTTCTGAACCTTCAGTTAACCCTTCTCTGCATTTATCAACTTCAGAATGAACCTGTAAAAAAGGAATTGCAGTGTTTAAATTTATCTCTATGATACAGTTGGTAAGTATCACGAAGCAATATTGTCCCAGAATAAGAATACAGATTTGAAATTAACTATTACTGCACCATTTTGATTCAGAGTAGCCACGACTATAATTTTCACTGTGCTACAAGCAATATTAACTCTACTAGACAAGATAGAAAAAAAGTCAAACTACAGGATTATAACTCATTTGTCCTACTGAACAGATTCAATGATCTTGAAGCAACAAACCTCAGCAAGGAAAGCAGCCAAGCAGTGTTGCATACTTGTTAAGGCAGCAAGTTTTGTTGACACCATATCAGACACAGAATGCAAAATGTGTTGGACTGGGCATCCATTGCTCCCAACTCTAGTGAGCGTTTGACATGTTACATCAACAAAGGCCCTTGGACCTCTTTCAAAGATCATAAAATACAACTTCTGTAAGGTTGTTCCCTGAAATAGAAGTACACCATAAGTATGAATACTAGATGACATAATGAGCAAACTATCAT
Source organism: Oropetium thomaeum (assembly GCA_001182835.1). Lineage (NCBI taxonomy): Eukaryota > Viridiplantae > Streptophyta > Magnoliopsida > Poales > Poaceae > Oropetium > Oropetium thomaeum. The sequence goes on along the minus strand of LFJQ01000141.1, from coordinate 92,881 downwards.
CTCGAACTAGGAACAGCATAAAAATACATTAAAATTTGAAAGAAATTAACTCAATACCTCAGCTTTGGATTGCCAAAACAGTATACTTTTGTGAATATTGTGCAAATTAGACAGGGTTTGTTGCACAATATCATCTAAGATAACTAAGGCTTTGGGCATCTCACCAGCAATCCTACAAGAAGCAGAGGTATAATAAGAAAAGTATCTGGCATCACCATAGTAATTAATGGAATACGAGAAATACTGGACCATTGGTCCAGAATCAGCAAGATATTAGCTGAAGACAAATGATGAATTGTCCTTTGTTGTTTCTTTTGAGTGATTCCCTACTCAATTACTCCAATTTTCCAAGTTCCTTGGGATCCCCACAACTTGTACACAAGCTTACTTGCCTTTTCTGCCTCCCACATCTCCACAGGATAATAAGAACAGAAGCAAAATAAAATCCCAAATAAACAAACGTACTTACGATCAACCATAGTGCCAATCCTAAATCATCTAACTATTCAGTGTTCAAACCCCACAATGTCGGATAGCTATTGGATTTACTCCCGGAAGCCGAATCGCGAGCACAAACTAATACTGGAGATTCGCAGGGAACTCACCGAGCAGAGTGCGCTGCGGCAGGGCGGAGAGGCAGAGGCAGAGAGGGGCGCTGACGGCGCCGGCGGCGCCGGCGGGCGCTGAAGTGGCGGTGGTGGAGGTCAGAGACGGCGGCGAGGAGACCGGAGTCCGGGAGGGGAGGGAGGCGGCCAACGAGGGATTTCCATATGCGCGCCGGGGCGGCGAGCGCAGCGGTGGTGAGGCTCGTGGTCTCCGAGGGTTCTCCAGAGCTAGGTTTCGCCGGCGGCGAGGTCGCCATTGGGAACGGCAGTGCGAAGTGGTGGGTTTTACAGTTTGAAGTTCGTATTTACTTAGGTTGACTTTTTTTTAGCTTTTGCCTTCTTGTGCAACCCGGGCTGAGCCTCACTCTCCTGGTTGAAGAACTTTTGTTTTCTACTATTTTTCTGTGCTTCGGAATATTTTCTTGTGCATCCGATTGTTGAGATTAGTATTTTGTACGTATAATAAACTTAGTATCACGTGTAATATACTTTATACACATTACTTAGTTGGATGTGAGTGTATTTGCTATGTTCCATGTGGTTTAAAAAAGATTAAAATGTAAACTAGTTTATATTTCACTCAATACACATCAATCCACATTTATCTCCTTTAATCCACTTAATCTAAACAAGGCATTAGGGCATGCTGAATTTGTTATTTATCTCTCATTCCAAGGTTAAGAGGAACGGAGGGCTTGAATCCTAACAAGCTAGTTAGAGATTGAATCCTCCTTAGGACTTTTTTTTCAAGTATTATGAAGCTGATTATACAAATAAATTAGAGTTTATGAGTTGTTATGATTATCAAATATCTAAAAATTATAAATTCAAAAATAACTTATGAATGAATGTTATTATAATTTCTATTAATTATTAAATATAATAAATATGACATGTCTGGGTCTGTCAGTATTGAATTTCGGTTCACCATCCAATCACGTCCATGAAGAGTTAATTAACTCGTAGAAAACCTATCTTATTACGATTCAAATGCCTCATACCCATTCAAAATTCTCACGCCACCGCATGATTAAGAAAATAAAATTCCACGCAGTGAGGACTCTGATGCTGTGCTCCACCGTCAATCAATTATAGGATGTCGTACGTTGCTGTCCAGCGAGTAAGGACTTCACATCATCATCGTACCTTAGGTCGCGCAACCGCTACCACCGTCTATCGCTTCGCCTCACTGGTTCCGCTACGTATTCCTCCCTCGTCGCCGTCCACATGTTGTGTCCGCGTCTGGTCACCGTGACTGACAAAGACCTTGTATCATGCATCGTCGGCTGCTTTAACTTTCACTAGATCATGTTCGATGCGTTAAACATGGCCGCGCCTAGAAAGAATTTATGACGGATAGAGCACAAGACGTCCGTGGCTAAAAGTCAAGAGTATGATCAGGATTCACAATGCGGCGGAACGTGCCGAGTACGGCGAACGCTCAACAAGCAGATGTGAAGGAACGTGTTCGCTAACGTCTTTCTTTTAAAATTTTATGATTAGTGGTGAATTTAATCTCATTCTGTGATCTATTTAATTGTTTGATTTTTAATAAAATATATTTGATCCGTAACAATGTACGAACATTTGACTAGTTACTTATGAGTTTTAAATGTTTGAACACGTAAGATTACTTATAGACTATAATCCATTTATTTAATCAGTTTCATAATTGCTATCAAACATATCCAGTTTCCTCAATACCTTTTAATATTAAATTTTTTTTCTCAATTCAAATTGGAAACATCAGACTACAACTTTTAGATACGTATATATATCAGGGTCGACTTGCATACAACAGTCATCTTCCTTGCTTGTGTGAACAACCAAGAAAATTTGTCTGGCAAGTGGCAGCGATCATCATAGGTGGCCAAATATATTGCGAGGGCGACGCGTTTCAGGTAACGGTTGGAAGTTGGAACGACGATCAACGAGTCTAGCAACGCGGATTAAGGACGGTGACAGCAAAATCGGTCAGAATCGTCATTTTTTTTAAAATAAAAAGACAAATTTACTGTTTCCTTCCAGGCCATTCTTTTCATGCTACAATCAATCTCTTACAGCCATGGTAAATTCGCAGATTCTCTTTTCATCGGTACGGCATTTTGCACTTTAATTTTACAGTTATAGCAATCACTGGCACGCGGTTAGTAATTACTAGTATACTACTTGACAATTTTTCAGTAATTAGTACTGGTACTTCTACTTGATATGGATGGATGAAAGCTCGGGTCCCGATGGGAGGCAGAGGGGGGAGGAGGATCCAAACAAACGACGCGCAAGGAAAGGAAAAGCTCGGCAACTTTCACGAGACAAAAACAACCAGAGAAAGGAAACAAAATAACGCAGAGGAGAGAGAAGATCTCGTTCGAATTCTCTCATTCCCATATCGGCATCGGCCTCACCTGTTCCCCTCCTCCCGGGGCTCCCCACCGTCGCCGCGAACCTCACAAGGAGAGGAGAGGTCAGGGCGGCGGCCGAGCAGGTCATCAGTTCCGTTTCCCTCCTCTGCCAAGGTAAAGCCCTGCTCTCAAGGTCCTTGCCGCCTTTCTTTCTGGGGAGCGAAAATTCCAGGATTTTACTTGGGGTGAAAGGTTGGTTTTTTTGGGAGGTTACGCGAGGTGTTTGAATCTTAGAGGAAGCTGAGGGCCGCTCTGCTCGAATGATTCCAATGTGGGGCGAGCGGCGTAGAGCGCAGGGGGTTTTGGCCGCCTGGTTCTCGGTTACGCTTTTAGAGCGCTTTCTCCGATCTGATGCGGTTCGGTGCCGCGTGTGCGAACGTTCTTGGTTATCTCTCTGTTTCGTCATTGGTGCGGAGTTGATAGAGAAAAAATAATTGAAAGAAAATTTGAGCTTTTAGTTGCTTGATCTGTTGGGTTAGTCAACCTCGTCACTCTATGACAACTTTTGTGCATGATGAGTGGAACAATGATGTTGTGCTTAACCGGAATGTAGCAATGCAAACTACAGAATTCAGTAGTGGTTGATGTGTCTGTAGGATTAGGTTTGCACATTAGCTAGTAACGAGTCTCTGCTCGCAGGAACAGCTAATAATGTTCTGTGCTAACATTAGGAGTATGCATCCCATTTTTCCAAAGAACAAGTTTTTCAGGTGTCCTATGTGTGCTAATAATCTGTCTGTCAGGTTCTGCAAAATATGTGCAGCTGTCCTCTGAATGCATTGCTCATCAGATTCTAACAAAATTTCCAAGTTCCACATTGAGGATTTTGAATCCGTGAATTGGTTCCAATATTGTCTGCTACATTTCTGTTCTGCTTGGCATTTACGAATTTTCAATTTTACCTTCTTGAAAAGAAATTATATTTTTAGAAAAGAAGTTAAATCAGGTTCAGTTTTGGGGGTAAACATGTTAAATGTGTTGAAACTGCAAGCGCACAAATGAGAGGATACAACACTGGGAAACATCACAAGCACTCTCAAAGTTCAGAATAATTGTGGCATACTCCCTCCATTTTGTAATTGTTATTGCCGCTGAACTATTAGTATCAACCTTGATAATTCTTCTTATTCAATAAATTACTTCAAATGTATAAAATTGTAAGTCAACGACTTAGATATTTAAAAATGGAGTAAACTCCAATTTTTAATATATGACATTGTAGTTCAATTCTGAACTAAGCATATATACTAAGAATTTGGAGGGAATATTCAGTACAGGGTATATCTGAAAACATCGTGTACCATGTGACCTGTGACATATTTGTTTCATAGTAAAAGAGATTCCGTCAGGTCACCACATGAAAGCATCATGTGCTCTATCTGTATCAAACCCCTTGCTGTGTTTCCGGGTTAGAAAAAAAGGCCTACCATATGCTCTATTTGTATCAAACCCCTTAACAGTTTCAAACCTTCATACAAGCTGTGTTGTAACTGAAAAATTTTGGTTATACTTATAATCTACAGAGTGTAAATAACTATATCAGTATTCTGTAGTTGAATATATAGAATATTGAGTCACGAAGTATTTTTCCCATCCTTGTTTGTAAATTGCATTCTATTTTTGCTATTTTCTCCCTAGCAGGACCACAGAAGTCTTTAGTCAAGAGTTTGGTGATGGCGTCAGCTGATTATACTGATGATTCCTGCTCTGAGGTTATTGATCCTCCAAAGACCGAGCCAATGGATGTAACTGAACTCGTTGGCGACCATATTCCACATCCAGCCAAACCAAATGTGGTGGTCTCTAGCAGCGTACGTGAACTTCTGGAATGTCCAGTCTGCTTGAGTGCCATGTATCCTCCTATTCATCAGGTGCACATTCATACCACATTGAGTGTTTGAGTATTTTGTTAAGTCAAGATTATACTCTTTCAGATTCAACATTCTGGTACTCATTGTTAGAATAAGTATTTGAATCTGAAGGGCTCATATGCTTGTGTTGAATTAACACTATTTGACTGTACTTAATTGCCTGAAAGTTATGGGTTACTGGTTCAAGAATTGCTTTCAGTATCCTGACTGCTATAACCATTTTAGCCTGGTCCATTTCAATTTTCTGATAGAAACCATAAGAATTGCTTCCAAACGATTTTAACATCATCTTTTGCCTTATGTAGTGCACTAATGGTCATACATTGTGTTCTGGATGCAAACCAAGGGTTCATGGTCGCTGTCCAACTTGTAGGCATGAACTGGGTAATATAAGATGCCTTGCTCTGGAGAAGGTGGCTGCATCTCTAGAACTTCCATGCAAATATCAGAACTTTGGTTGTTTAGGCATTTATCCTTACTACAGCAAGCTGAAGCACGAGTTACAATGCCAGTACAGACCTTATACTTGTCCATACGCTGGATCTGAATGCACAGTTGCTGGTGACATTGCATACCTGGTAAATCATTTGAAAGATGATCACAAAGTTGACATGCACAATGGTTGCACTTTCAACCATCGTTATGTGAAGCCAAACCCTCATGAAGTTGAGAATGCAACCTGGATGCTCACGGTATTTCTCGTTAACATTAAAAACTTAATTATGATTTTCATTATTTCATATGCTATTTTTGCCGAGATATCATGAAGTTCTTCTGTAATTTGGTTAACTTTCCAAATGAAGCATTTTTAGCCTTGTCATATTCTAGCAGTCTTTTTACCATCTAAGTTCGCACTAAACAGGAAATGTTCTTATTACACAAATGCACTATGCATGCAAATCCACCTGCATCCATTTTCAAGCGAGTGACTGTTCAGAGTGCCTAACATTTCAATTTGCATCTTGTTCAGCTACCTCCACTCACTGTTGCCCTAAAGTGTAAAATTTGATATGTTACCTTTCCTCATTTTTTTAGTCATGTTAATTGAAAGGAATAAAGTAACGGTAATTCTCATACAGGTTTTCAGCTGCTTTGGCCAGTACTTCTGCTTACATTTTGAAGCATTCCAGTTGGGCATGACACCTGTTTACATTGCCTTCCTGAGGTTCATGGGAGATGATGCAGAAGCGAAGAACTACAGCTACAGCCTGGAGGTGGGAGGCACTGGGCGCAAGATGATCTGGCAAGGGGTGCCCCGTAGCATCAGAGACAGCCATAAGAAGGTCCGAGATAGCTATGATGGGCTGATTATCCAGCGGAACATGGCCTTGTTCTTCTCGGGTGGTGACAGGAAGGAGCTCAAACTGCGGGTCACTGGGAGAATTTGGAAGGAAGAGTAAGATGATCAGCCAACCCATCGTCTGCTGCTGTCATGAGCTCATGATTCTGAAACCGACAATTTGTAGTGAATTTTTAGTCTGTGTTAGCTAGCTAGTATCATATCCTGCTAGGTTGGCTGTTGATGTGAACCATGTCCCACGAGGGTTGTCTTGATGTTAATGTTAAATTCATGTTAAATGCTTTAAGCATTCAGAGATAGGCCATTCTGTGGTTTGGAAGATCTAACGGCAATTTATCAGATGTGATGGATTCTGTAGTCATGTAGCTTCCCTATGCATATATCATATCAGTTCACTGTGTTTCTCAGCTGCTAGAGAATTAAGGCTCTGTTTGGTATGGCTTATAGTGGAGCTTATGGAACCATAAGCTGCTAGAGAATTAAGGCTCTGTTTGGTAGGGCTTATAATGGAGCTACCATAAGCTGCTCAATAAGCCCCTGCCAAACAGGCCCTAAAACTGGCATTTGCTATGCAACATTATAGAAGATTGTTCGGTCAAACACAAAAATCAGAGTTTTTCTTACCTATCTTTAGAAAACATGTACATGCATAAACTCATTTTCAAAAACATATATAATCATAAAAGTATGCATATGATTGCAGTATTGCATCCCCTAGTGTGAGGTGTTTTCCTTTTGCAGTTGGAAACAACAGGCCAAGAAAACAGGAGAGGTCCCCTCCTTACCTCTGACTATGTACAATAGTACAATACCTCTATCTAGATCTCATTGATGTTTATCAATATATTTCACTCTCACAATCACAATGCATAGTACTATGAGATGGCACCACTTAATCACCTTGCGCGTTCTATGCAAACAACAGCAAGGCCCAGCATTTGTTTTACTCTGAATACTCTCTGCTTCAAATGCCCAGCTCTCTGCTTCCGTAGATCGTCCTTTGCTTGCTTCTCTCCAGCCATCGTTGTAGTACTGCTACGCTAATGAGAAAGATTTATATACTGAGCGATCAAGAACAGCAAGTGGAGCAGCGTACCAAACCGTTCTCGTTGCATTCGCCGCAGCGGCGGGCGCCGCCCACCGCCTCCGCAAACACCTTGCGGGATCCGTCGCAAGCGGGGCAGGGCAGAAAGCGGAACCCGCCGCAGGCGCCGCAGACGAAGGCCGGGTCCTGCCCCGCGGCGCCCTCGAGGACGCGGCGGAGCTCGCCGGCCTCGTGCAGCCGCCGCACCTCGTCGGCGCCGCCCACGAGCCGGCCCCCGACGAGGAGCTGCGGGAGGGAGAAGCCGCGGCCCCGCGCGGCGAGGAGCGCCTGGACCTCCCGCCGCAGCGCGGCGTCCATGGAGACGTCGTGCTCGTCCACCGCCACGCGGAGCCCCCGCAGCGCGGCGCGCACCGCGCAGCAGTCCGCGAACGTGCGGCGCACGCCGCGGAGCGATGTAGTATACAGAATCACCGCCTGTGTCGGCGCCGGCGCCTGCGGACCGAACGCCGGCGACGACGGCGGTGGGTGGCGCCCCTGGCCCTGGGACGGGTGGTGGTGGTACGTCACGACCGAGCCAGCTGGCGCGGCTTCTTGGTCTTCGAGCACGCCTCAGGAGTACCAGTACCATCACTGACGTCGTCCATCTCCGGCCGCCTTTTCCTGAGAGTTTTTTTTTTTCTTTTTTAAACCAGAGCACTGGGGCTCCTATTAGACAACAGCTCCAGGCAAATCGCCGGAGACAAGTTGAGATACAAACTCGGGGACTTGGCTCAAAAACACGCTAGAGCCAGAGTTTACCACATTCGCCCCAAGAGATGCGAGGCAATTAGCCACCTTGTTGCAATTTCGCGGGCAATGTTGCACATAAAATAGTCAAACGCTCAAGATATCAATTCTTTGATTTATCGAAAAATGATCCCATCCTTATTAAGATCCAGATCATTAGAAATAATGGCCCTTTTCAGTTCTGCAGTATCTGTTTCAAGAATAATTCTTGTCATCCCCAACTGAAGAGCTTGATCCAAGCTATAAAAAACAGCTAGTATTTTATATTGGAGCATGCTGGATACTCTCTCCATGTTGCCACACCCTCCCTCTAGAAACACTCCATGACTATCCCTTGCAACAAAACCCCACCCACCTAAGCTAGATGCCTTCAAAAAGGATGCATTAGTGTTTATCTTGTATGTGTCTGCCGGTGGAGGTACCCATTTTTTATCTAGGACAAATTGTGCTTTTGTTTGTTTTTTCTGAAAGCGCTCAAACTCAGATATATAATAGTTCACCGATGAGACAATATCCTGTGCAGATGCCCGTTGCTCACCGGCATTTTTTTTTTCTTGTTGACCACCATCTCCACATCAAGACCATAACCGCAATCTGCAATGGATTTGGGAAGGACCAAATTTTCTGCAGTGTCTCAGGCCCTAACTGGCAATCTGCTAGCAAGCTGCAGTAATCCTCTAGATTCAGCAGACTCCAGCACTCCTTCACCCCTTTGCATTTGAAAAACAAATGTCCACAATCCTCATCTAACCTTTGGCACATTGGACAGATCGGGTCCTCTTTCATCCCTCTTCTAGCTAAGTGTCTTTTCTCCAGTAACCCCTTTGCATGGCTGTTTTTCTTTCGACATGGTCGTAGATTCTGACACAACTAATTTTAAGGACCTCGTGCAGTCGATCGTGGATAAGTTTCCTCCTGGTTATGAGGATCTTGTCACCGTTCAGTATTACGATGAGGAATTAAACTTCTTTCCACGACTTGAAATTGACAACCAACTTCTGCCAATGTTTAAGAGGTGCATGGAGATCAAAGTTGTACCCATGTTCGTTCTGTATTCTGATCCATCAGAACCACGGCCTATTCTCACTGAATGGCCTATTATGGCACTTGAAAACCAATCTTCTTATAGCCAACCTAGCAGTAATGTGGAACAACAATCTAATACAAATGAGGGTAACTATGTAGCAAATCCCTTACGAGAGAATGAACATGTGGGTGTTGATGAGGTGTGTATGTATTTGAGCAAAGACAAAGCTCCAGAAAAGGATGATAAGTCTGAGTCTGAGGCTCAGTTTGAGCCCGAGCCTAACTTTGAGAAGGAGTTGGCAGTAAAAGACTATGAGCTTGATAGTATTGCAAATGTTGATTACAATAGAGATGACCCACCAATGGATGTGGGCAGCATCATTCTAACATTGATGAATTTAAGTTGGCATTATCTCAACATGCAATCAAAAAAGGATTTGAATATAACATTGAAAAGAGTGACACAGGGAGATAAGGGTTTATTGTTCAAGAAAAATTGAGGAGAATTGTTCTTAGAGGATTCATGCGTCTACCTTACCTGACAAAGTTACTATAAAGGTAAGAGTGTGCTACACTGTTTAACGCTAAACATTGAATATAGTTTTGTTGTAAATTCATTTATAATATTTATTTTTTAGGTAAAAAAAAATTCTTCATGTCATAAGTGCACTAGTCGAAGAAGAAGCGAGAGGGTGAAGAATGCTACCAAATTTTGGGTGTGTGACAAGGTGAAGGACTGGTTGATTGAAGATCCTTCTGTAGGACCAAAGGTGCTGCAGAAAAAGATTAAGGAACATCACAAGGTGAAGGTTCACTACAAAAGAGTCTACATGGTTAGGGAACTTGCTCGTCAACAATTATTTGGAGATTGGGACAGCAGTTTTGACAATCTATATAGGTTCAAAGCTGAAATTGAGAACTCATCTCCTGGTAGCTCGGTAATAATTGACCATCATACAGTGAATGACAAGATCAGATTTAGGAGGTTATTCTTTGCTATGAAACCTTGTGTAGAAGGATTCCTTCAAGGTTGTAGACCTTATTTGGCAATCGAAAGTACTTTTTTGACTGGCAAGTTTAGGGGACGACTAGCTACAGTTGTTGCTGTTAATGGGCATAATTGGATGTATCCGGTAGCTTTTGGAGTGATGGATTCTGAGACTAAAGACAACTGGGCCTGGTTCATGCAAAGGCTTAGAGAATGCATAGGATCACCAATTGGCTTAGTCATATCCATTAATGCTAGGCAACCTATCATGTCAGCAATAAAAGAGGTGTTCCCGAATGCTGAGCATAGAGAATGCATGCGGCATTTGGTACAGAATTTTAAAAAAAGGCTTCATGGCAAGGTGTTTGACGACCACTTGTGGGCAGCGGCTTACTCAAGGAATAACCACTTCTTCGAAAAGCATTGGGCTGAAATAGAGAAAGCAAAACCAGATGCAACAGACTATCTAAAGGCTTGCTACAAAAGATTATGGACTAGAAGCCAGTTTTCAACTCTTAGCAAGGTTGATTATGTAACTAATAACCTAGCTGAGAGCTTTAATAACTGGATAAAGCCTTTCAAGGGCTTGAATCTAGATGACTTCATGGACAAGATAAGACAGATGCTTATGATTAAGTGGGAACAAAGGAGAAAGATTTCAAGGAAGCTTGAAGCTCTTATCCTACCACACATCATCAAGAAGTTGAAGGAAAAGAGCTGGACCTTGGACATGGAAGTGACTAAATGATCCAATGAGGTTGTTGAGGTCACAGTATGTGGTGGTGGTGGATTTAGGTTTGCATTGAGGTTGCATGCGAGGACATGTACATGTAGAGAATGGCAGGTTTCAGGTATTCCTTGCATGCATGCTATAGCATTTATAACATCACTAGACGATGCACGTTTAGAGAACTATGTGGACTTTTCTTATTTCGTAGAGAAGTTTAGAGCTGCATATGAACAGTTAATCCTAGCTTTGCCAGACAAGTCTCGGTGGCCAAAGTCCAATCATGGATTCTTCATGCATCCACCACTTCTGAAATCCACAGCTGGAAGGAGGAAGAATGAGAGGTTCAAAGCCAGTAGTGAGGGCAAGGCAGCGCCACAAGGAGGAAAGGTCAACACCAATGCCCCATGTGCAAAGGATATGGTCATCACTGGCATAATTGTAAGGATGGTGATCTAGATGACATTGCAGCTATGTTGGCTGTGAGGTAATTGTAATATGATTTTATTCCTTTCATTTCAATGGTAGTTGTAATACGTGTAACTAATTTGTTTTCAATTATACAGAGGTCCACCAAAGAAGAAGAAAAGAACAACAAAAACTATCAACTCAGATGGTTCCTATTAGTGAGGAAACGTCAGCCCTTTCAATGACTTATCCACCAAGGTTTGCACTTGCACAATACATGCAATTCCATGCCATTCCATGAAATTGTCTTCAAAGTCTCTTACTTTGGTTGAACTCCTTTTTCTGTCATAGTCAAAGCATTGAATCCACAACTAAGCAAAGGCCAAAAGGTGCAACAACTCATTTATCTATATCAAACATGTACTGTAAATGTTTAAATAATATCATGAATATGTGATAGAATTGCATATTGTGCTGGAATGGTGTCACATCCCAAAAGTTGCAATCTTTTATTCTTTTGAATTGAGCTCACTGATTCAATCATTTGAATTCGACCTTTTCCTGTTTTGAACTTGGGTCAGGGTTTCGAGTTTTCGCCGTTTTCGCAAAACCCTAATCGACTTTCAAGAGGCCTTTTGTTTTCTTAATAAAACTACCCCAATGTTTTTGCATAACAATTAACTACACATTAAAATAGAATTTTTGAGATTTTATGAAAATTTTTGGTAAAGGTTTAAACCCCTTTAAAATTCCAACAAGTTTGAACCTAATTGAAAATTCACAGATCTTTAGAAGCTGTTTCAGTGAACCTTCCTTTAATAAAAGTTGTTCCAAATAATTCATTTAGAACACACAAAAAGTTTCAAAAATTTTTGAGCTCGGGAGCTAGGGTTTTCTGTTGTATCAAGAGGGAGGGTAATTGAATTAATTGAATTGAAAATAATCTTACCGTGAACAGTACTCGCCCGACCCTTGCCGCCGCAGCCAACCGCCGGCCGACCGCCCGGCCAATCCCTCGCGCCGCGTCTTCACTCCACCAGCAGTGAATCTCTCCAAAGATCTTCTCCACCACTCTCCCATCTCCCCTTCCTCTCCTCCCTCTCTCTGGCGCGCCTTCATTTCTCCTCTGCCGCACGCCATCGCCCGGCAGGAGCACCGCGTCGACACCCAATTGCCGGCCACCGCTCCTTTCACCAATCCAGTGCGCCACTGCTCTCTCTCTCTCCCTTGGCTCAGCTTCCCCTCGAGTACAAAGCACAAGCACCAGCTTCCCTTCCTTCCCTTCTTCCCCCTCTGCCCCTGTCAGTGCGCCGCCACCACCATTGCCGCCCGAGCCACCCCCACCGTCGACAGCTCGACTCGATCACTCCCAAGCTTTGCCACCGTGCCGACGAAGTTTTCCCTCGACTCACTGAAGCTCTCCAACCACTAGCCCCCACCGATTGTGCCCTAATTTCACCGGAACATCGCCGCACTGCTCCTCGGCCGACAACAGCGCCGGCGGCCGCCTCTCTCCAAATTCCGTCACCACGGTAGCCCCATTCTTCAATTCCTTCAACTAGCTTGTTCCTCTCACCATGGTACACCAGTTTTATAAGCTATTGATCGCAGTTCATCGTCGGTGAGTAGGGAACGCCTCACGCCACCCGTCGGCCGCCATTGACACTGCTTCGGAGCTCACGTCGCCGACCCCTTGCCCCTCTCTCCCGTGGCCCTAATCCCTACCAAATCAGTTCCTTGGATCAAGGTGATGCTCCACGATTGCTCAATCCCCTCCTAACCCCCCTCCTCCGGCGAATTTCCAATCGGAGCAACCGCCACTGCCATTCCTCTGTTTCTGTAACACTGTTCCATTGAATTTCCTATTTTCCTTTTAATTAACCAGAAGATGCATAGTGTGTAGAAAATCATGGAGAAGTCTAAAAATGCCAAACCTAATTTTAATTGAATCCTTGAATTATGTGTTAATTTTCTGTTAAAGCACTTCTTCATAAATGTCCCTGGATTTTCTTTAATAATTCATTGTATTATTTCTGTTGTTGATTTTTAATTGAAGTTCCAGAAGGTTTCTAGGGTTGATTTTTGTACCATAATTTTATCTTGGCATGATGCATCTCCTGCAATTTTACCAGAATTTTTCATGAACATTTGTGCATGCATGTCATTGATAATATCCCCAAAACCCTAGATTAATTACCTTTGTCTAAAGTACATTAGGAAAGTCGCCCAAAAGCCCCAGACCTTTAACAAAAACTTTAGTTTAGTTTGTCAGCAGTAGCTCTGTAAAGTTTCATGATTTTTTCATAAGTTTTAATACATGTTTCTGATTTTATAAGTTTGGAAAACAGAACATTGTTAGATTTTTAGTAAATTCATAGAAGCTCAACTTGACCCCAAAACAGAGCCAAAAGTCTTAGTTTAGATCCTACTTTAAGCTAAAAATAGTCCCATGCCTGTAACTTAACTTCGAATTTCACCGGAAAAGTCGTTACGACTTTTACGGCACCGTTACGGTATTCCCGATGTCGTAAACAGGCAACGACTATCGGAGGGCTCGTGTTCCTGTTAACGCGAGTCAAAACCACTCAAACTTAGTCTCATAGTAACCCAAGCCGCTTAGTAAAGCCGGTACATGTGGTGTGTTTTGGGAATTTTCCCGAAAACGACATTCGTGTGCCACCCGATATCGGAACCGGGAACCGGGAAACCCGTAACCGGAATCGGTAAAACTGTTTAGGTCATAACTTGAGCTGTAGAACTCCGATTGCCTCCGTTCTTTTTGCATTGTGTTCATAAACTCAGTAGCTACCTCTCTGCATCATATCGCATCATTTGGGCATCATGGCATCATGGCATGCATCTCATACCGTCGCGTTTTTACTTTATAGCTTACGAACCGCCAGAGAGTGACGCGGGTGCTGCTGCGGGAGAAGCACCAGAGGTTGATCCAGCTGCTGAGGAAGTCAACACCGCTGCTGTTGAAGGCAAGCACCTCATATTGCTACCCTAAGTAATTTACTTAATGATTAATATGAATGCTTACGTATAGGAATGCATAAAGTCGGGCTTAGTAGTAACATTGGGAAAACCTATTATTGTTGCATGTACCCCTCCTTGGCATTGAATACGTCACCTTGTCAACCTGGGTAGAGTGTCTTTGTTCGAGTCACGAAATGCTTAGCCATGCTTAGATAACACGGTAGAAGTCGAGTGGTAAGTCCCACTCGCACGTATAGGAACCCCCTTGATTACTTATGGACTTGTGGCGAGTTCATATGTTGGTAAAAGTTAAAAAGTGTTAAAAGCTGAAATCTGGACGGTGGGATAGGAGTGCAGCAAGACATGGAGGTCTTGTGTGCCGTAGGCCCCGTCTGGGTTGACCTAGGAACCGGCCGTGTTATTCTTGGCCTGAGCACTTTCCGTTCATACCACATGTCCGATATAATGGTAAGACAAGCTGAGTATCTCACTGCGTACCAACGTTTGGCCGATGACTGCACGGTGTGTGGAACGAGGGAGTCATGGGTGCCTGCGAGGCCGTGACACTCGACGAGGGACTCACGTGTGCCTGCGAGGCCGTGGTACTCGGCACCGTGTGGATTTTCCAACCGTGTGGGCACGAGTGTGAAAAAGGTTGACATGAGTACCCCCTTGTGTAACTTTAGCGGGTTGCATGAGCCGTATGGTCCTCAGTCGTGTGGGTACAGTTGGACTCCCCTGCAGGGTGTAAAAATCGGTTCAAATCCGCCGCGGTCGCGGTTATGATCAAGCTCAGTGTCCGTTGGATAATATCGTAGAGTGTCACATAACATGATGGAAATTGGGATATTGTTGATGGAATTGGAATATGGTTATCGGTATCCATGGTTCGGATGGAACATGGATGATGGCATATACATGGTTTATAGTTACATGATACTTGGGATTGGGTTTATTAGAAGTTCATGCCCGCAGGGTCTTTTACTTTATGCTTATTCATATATGCTTAGTTTCTGCTTTAAGCAATCGAGTCCATTCCTATACCTTATTTACCTTGCTACAGCCTCATTGCATTATCCTTGGAGTCGGGAACTAATTCCCACCACAGGGTAAGACTTGCGAGTACCTTCGTACTCAACGTTTGTTGCTTAAGTTTTTGCAGGTGAGGATGAGTTGGTCTTCGGCTACTTTGTCTCCGCCGATGCCGGCGAGGGCGAGGCGTAGTCGAGACTTTCGAGTGATCGTGATGTGCGATGTTCGTGGGCTGGGCATCGCAATCCTTGGCTGTTTCCTCATTGCAACCGCTGCGACTATCGTCTTCCTTAGAATCGCTTCCGCTCTTTGATTTATTAGTTTCAAGACTTATGATGAACCTTGGTATGTAAGAATATTTTAAATTAATGTTATTAATTAATGTGACTTATGTGATGTATCACCTGTGACGTCGCCGACGTGCTTGGATCTTGGGCATTGCTTGAGAAGCATGTCGGGGGACTGCCGGGTTTATATTCTCTTTTATCGGGTTGAGTTCTCGCATACCATGCGTGGGCCGCGAGTCAACTTGGTAAACTTGAATATAAATTGATCGGGTCTCTCACAAGCGCTGGTATCAGAGCTAAGGTTCACAAATACACCCTAAAATTTTGCTTAGCAACACGGGGTGGGTAGTTGTGCCTTAAAATCACTAAATCGAACTAAAAGTTGTAGTAGTAGTTGCTGTTTTTAGGCCCTCACCTTTCTTAACTTGTTTTGGGTTTTTAGAACTAAGAATGCAACCTGCATTGCTGCCCTCCTTGCTAGATGGGTCGTTAGAATAAGTTTAGCGGGTCTTGGCAGCCACCCATTTGTGTTAGGGCGCGTGTTTTATCTAAACCCCTCCCTTTCTCTTCAAAATCGCCCATGTTGACGTTGTGTGTTTATTTTCAGTAGTGTTGTTGTGCTTGGGGAGAGTGTTTTATGCATCCGTGTGAGAATCGTTAGTACGGAGCATGTTTGCATATCATTGCATGCATCGATCATCTCCTTGTTTGGTTTTGAGTTGTAAATTGCTAGTTGGGTTTTGGTCATCTTTTTGTTGACTCGTTTTTAGCAGCAAAAAAGGAACAAGTTTGTTTCACCTTTGAAAAGACTTGTTCAACTTTCAAAACTTTTGTTGTTGTTTTGAGTTTCGTGTTCGAGTTTAGTGAGCTCATCCAATCTGAACATCGGTGTATGTTGGTCGGTACACCATGTCTGTCATCTCGTAGCAACAATCGTTTCCTTCGTATCATCGATAGCATTCCCAGCAACCCGTGTTTTTCCCTGTCTATGACACGTCCTTGTTGTCATAGCAATGCATTGTCTGGTTGTCTATTCTTCCGGTCGCTAACCGTGGTTTTGGCGACAGGATGAATACCCGTAGCCGCACTCGTGAGGCCGGTGAAACCTCCGGAGCTGCTGAAGGCCAAGGACGCCAGACCACACCACCACCGCCACCACCAGCCCCTACCATGGCTGAAGTGCTCATGCAAATCGAGCACAATCGGCGGGAGCACTCCGAGTATCTTCGTATCATCGCCGAGGGCATCACTCAGCGTGGCGCAGAGCGCAACGCCGCTCGTGAGGATGACTTCTCCGACTTTCGCCGCACCGAACCGCCTATCTTCACTCGGGCCAAGGACCCCCTCGACGCTGACCACTGGCTCCGTACGATTGAGCAGAAGCTCGATCTACTCCGGTGCGGAGAGCATCAGAAGGTTCTTTTTGCTGCCCATCAGCTTCAGAATGAAGCCGGTGCATGGTGGGACACCTACCGTGCCACCCAGCCCGACAATCACCGCTATACGTGGCAAGAGTTCCGTACTGCCTTCCGTGCCTTTCACATCCCGGATGGCGTGATGGAGATCAAGAGGTTGGAGTTCCTTGCTCTCAAACAAGGCAACCGTTCGGTGATGGAGTATGTGCACCAATTCAACTACCTTGCACAGTACGCTCGCACATAAGTGGCAACCGATGCGAGCAAGAGGGGCTATTTCTACAATGGCCTTTCTGAGGAGATGCAGGACAAGCTGTCTGTCATCATTTCAGAGGTCGGCAGCTTTAACCAGCTCGTGGATCGTGCCATAGTTGCCGAGGACAAGATGAACAAGCTTGCAGCCAAGAACCGCAAGCGTGCTGCCCCACCGCCACAAAATGGGAACCCACAGCGTCCTCGCACGGGCTCAGCTCCACCGCAGCCCATGTGGATGGTCCGTCGTGCTCCTCCTGCTGCTGGACAAGCTCCCAGGCCCCCTATGGGTCAGGCTGGAAATCAAGCCGTTGGTCCGTGCTTCAACTGCGGCCAGCGCGGTCACCTTTCCCGTGGCTGTCCGTATCCAAGGCGTGGAGCGGGGGTTGCTGCTCCAAACCAGCCACCGCGCCCACCTGTCGCTGCTCCACCACAGCAAGGCAACAAGCCCCAAGTTCCCAGGCGTGGCCGTGTCAACTACACGACCGCCGCGGATGTGCCTGAAGGTGCCGACGTGCTCGTTGGTACGTTATCCGTCGACTCTCGTCCTACCAAAGTTCTTTTTGATTCTGGTGCATCACATTCCTTTATTAGGCGAGAGTATGCCACCCAATATAACTTAAAGATATTCCCTACCCGTACACCTTATCTCATAGAATCCCCCGGAGCCAAAATCCACGTAGACTCCATGGTTCCGACATCGTTGACCCCAGTCAGCGGTGTTACCTTTCAAGCCAATCTCTTACTCCTAGACCTTCAGGGGTTAGATATTATTCTTGGGATGAATTGGATGATTTCCCACGATGCCGTCATCCACGTGGCTTCCAGAGTTGTTTCTCTGAAAGGCCCAACCGGCGATCGTTTTTCGCTACACCTCGAAGGTGATAATTCCGGGTTGTACCATTTGAAAGGTGCGACTAGTTCTGAGCTTTCCTCTATCCCTGTTGTGTGCGAATATCCGGATGTTTTCCCTGATGATTTGCCGGGTATGCCGCCCGACCGGGCTGTTGAGTTTGCCATCGAACTCGAACCAGGAACGGCTCCTATTTCAAAACGGCCGTATCCGATGTCTTCTGAGGAGTTGGCTGAAATGAAGAAACAGTTGAAAGATCTCCTCGACAAGGGTTTTATTCGCCCAAGTTCTTCCCCTTGGGGTTGTCCCGCTATCTTTGTGAAGAAGAAAGACGGCACATTGCGCATGTGTGTCGATTATCGTCCCTTGAACGCCGTTACCATCAAAAACAAATATCCAATTCCGCGGATCGATATCCTTTTCGATCAGCTTTCTGGCGCTCGTTGTTTCTCCAAAATTGATTTAAGGCTGGGCTACCATCAAATAAAAATCAGAGAAGAGGACATTCCAAAAACTGCCTTTTCTACTCGTTACGGATTGTACGAGTACCTTGTCATGTCCTTTGGTCTCACAAATGCCCCTGCCTACTTCATGTACTTGATGAACTCTATTTTCATGGAGGAACTCGGTGTATGTGTGGTGACCTTCATCGATGATATCCTTGTGTTCTCCAAGACGGAAGCAGATCATGCTGTTCACCTCCGAATTGTACTCGGGAAGCTTCGTGAACACCGTCTTTATGCCAAATTCAGCAAGTGCGAATTCTAGCTGCACGAAGTTGCTTTTCTTGGGCACGTCATTTCTGAAAATGGTGTTGCCGTAGATCCCACCAAGGTGCAAGAAGTGCTTGATTGGTCTCCACCAACCAATGTGAAGGAAATCCGCAGTTTCCTTGGACTTGCGGGTTACTACCGTCGGTTTATCAAGGATTTCTCCAAGATTGCCAAGCCAATGACCAGGTTGCTGTGCAAAGGAGAAAAATTTCTTTGGTCCGCCCATTGCGAGCAAGCTTTCCAGACATTGAAGACATTACTTACTACAGCGCCCGTTCTTGCGCAACCCAACATCCACAAGAGCTTTGACGTCTTTTGTGACGCTTCTCGTGTTGGACTCGGATGTGTGCTTATGCAAGACGGGAGAGTCATTGCGTATGCTTCTCGCCAATTGAGGTCACATGAGGAGAGTTATCCTACTCATGATCTTGAGCTTGCCGCCGTTGTTCATGCTTTGAAAATCTGGCGACACTATCTCCTTGGCAAGACTTGCAATATCTATACCGATCACAAGAGCCTCAAATACATATTCACCCAAGCTGATTTGAATATGAGGCAAAGAAGATGGCTTGAGTTGATCAAGGACTACAAGCTAGAGGTGCATTATCACCCAGGCAAGGCTAACGTCGTGGCTGACGCGTTGAGTCGCAAAAGCCGTTGCAATTGCCTAATCGGGAAGACCCGAAATCGCTCCCTATGTGAGGATTTTCGGAAGCTTGGTCTACAAATGGTGGAAGAAGGTTTCCTTGCCAACCTTGAAATAAAATTCACACTTTTGGATCAGATCAAGGAAGCCCAGAGAAATGACAAAGGCATGGCTCGTATCCGAGAGAAAATAAAATCGGGTAAAGCCAGATGTTTTTCTCTCGATGAGCAAGGCGTGTTATGGTTTGGAAAACGCCTTGTGGTGCCAAAAGTCGACGAGCTAAGATGAAAATTCTCAATGAAGCTCATGATTCCTTGCTGTCCATACACCCAGGAAGTACCAAGATGTACCAAGACTTGAAGACCAAATTCTGGTGGACTCGCATGAAGCGGGAAATTGCTCAGTACGTCTCCAAATGTGACGTATGTCAGCGAGTGAAAGCTATCCACTTAAAACCCGCGGGCACACTGCAACCATTGCCTATTCCATCATGGAAATGGGAGGATATTGGCATGGATTTCATTGTTGGTTTGCCTAGAACTTCGGGTGGTTACGATTCCATTTGGGTAATCGTTGACCGGTTAACAAAATCTGCACATTTCCTTCCCGTCAAGACCACCTATTCATTCAAAGAGTATGCAGAGTTGTACCTCACTCGCATTGTGTGTCTTCATGGTGTTCCAAAGACAATCATTTCAGACCGAGGCACCCAGTTCGTCTCTCGGTTTTGGAAGAGCCTTCATCAAGCGTTGGACACCCAGCTTATTCATAGTTCGGCTTACCACCCGCAAACGGGAGGACAAACCGAACGGGTCAATCAATTCTTGAGGACATGTTGAGAGCTTGTGTGCTAACCTATGGCAAAAGATGGGAGCTCTGCTTACCTTTTGCGGAGTTCTCTTACAACAATAGCTACCAAGCTAGCCTCCAAATGTCCCCATTTGAAGCACTCTATGGGAGAAGTTGTAGAACCCCGTTGAACTGGTCTGAATCCGGGGAACGACCTTTCTTTGGTCCTGATTTGGTTCGCGATGCTGAAGCTCAAGTGCGCCAAATTCAGGAACATCTCCGAGTTGCTCAATCTCGCCAAAAGAGCTACGCCGATCGTCGTCGGGTAGAACTTTTCTTCAAAGTTGGAGATTATGTTTACCTCAAAGTTTCACCACTCCGAGGCACGAAAAGATTTCAAGTGAAAGGGAAGTTAGCCCCACGCTACATTGGCCCCTTCAAAATCCTTGCAAGACGTGGTAACGTGGCTTATGAGCTAGAGTTGCCATCCTCTCTTGGTAACGTTTACAACGTCTTTCACATCTCGCAATTGAAGAAGTGTCTCCGTGTTCCGGCCGAGGCTATCCCCATGGAGCATGTCGAAGTCCAACCCGACCTCTCTTATGTGGAGTATCCTCTACGCATCCTTGCGCGTTCGGAACGCAAATTGCGCAATCGTGCAATCCCGATGGTGAAAGTGCATTGGAGCAGACACACCGAAGAAGAAGCAACATGGGAACGTGAGGATAAAATGCGGGAGGACTACCCAGAGCTTTTCACAGAGCCGTAAGTCCCCTCGTTGCTTTCTTCACATTCGCTTCTTAGCATTCCTTATCATCGATATTCCTTTCGCCACCCTTCTTAACCTTTAATCTCGGGACGAGATTCTTTTAAGGGGGGGTGGTCTGTCACATCCCAAAAGTTGCAATCTTTTATTCTTTTGAATTGAGCTCACTGATTCAATCATTTGAATTCGACCTTTTCCTGTTTTGAACTTGGGTCAGGGTTTCGAGTTTTCGCCGTTTTCGCAAAACCCTAATCGACTTTCAAGAGGCCTTTTGTTTTCTTAATAAAACTACCCCAATGTTTTTGCATAACAATTAACTACACATTAAAATAGAATTTTTGAGATTTTATGAAAATTTTTGGTAAAGGTTTAAACCCCTTTAAAATTCCAACAAGTTTGAACCTAATTGAAAATTCACAGATCTTTAGAAGCTGTTTCAGTGAACCTTCCTTTAATAAAAGTTGTTCCAAATAATTCATTTAGAACACACAAAAAGTTTCAAAAATTTTTGAGCTCGGGAGCTAGGGTTTTCTGTTGTATCAAGAGGGAGGGTAATTGAATTAATTGAATTGAAAATAATCTTACCGTGAACAGTACTCGCCCGACCCTTGCCGCCGCAGCCAACCGCCGGCCGACCGCCCGGCCAATCCCTCGCGCCGCGTCTTCACTCCACCAGCAGTGAATCTCTCCAAAGATCTTCTCCACCACTCTCCCATCTCCCCTTCCTCTCCTCCCTCTCTCTGGCGCGCCTTCATTTCTCCTCTGCCGCACGCCATCGCCCGGCAGGAGCACCGCGTCGACACCCAATTGCCGGCCACCGCTCCTTTCACCAATCCAGTGCGCCACTGCTCTCTCTCTCTCCCTTGGCTCAGCTTCCCCTCGAGTACAAAGCACAAGCACCAGCTTCCCTTCCTTCCCTTCTTCCCCCTCTGCCCCTGTCAGTGCGCCGCCACCACCATTGCCGCCCGAGCCACCCCCACCGTCGACAGCTCGACTCGATCACTCCCAAGCTTTGCCACCGTGCCGACGAAGTTTTCCCTCGACTCACTGAAGCTCTCCAACCACTAGCCCCCACCGATTGTGCCCTAATTTCACCGGAACATCGCCGCACTGCTCCTCGGCCGACAACAGCGCCGGCGGCCGCCTCTCTCCAAATTCCGTCACCACGGTAGCCCCATTCTTCAATTCCTTCAACTAGCTTGTTCCTCTCACCATGGTACACCAGTTTTATAAGCTATTGATCGCAGTTCATCGTCGGTGAGTAGGGAACGCCTCACGCCACCCGTCGGCCGCCATTGACACTGCTTCGGAGCTCACGTCGCCGACCCCTTGCCCCTCTCTCCCGTGGCCCTAATCCCTACCAAATCAGTTCCTTGGATCAAGGTGATGCTCCACGATTGCTCAATCCCCTCCTAACCCCCCTCCTCCGGCGAATTTCCAATCGGAGCAACCGCCACTGCCATTCCTCTGTTTCTGTAACACTGTTCCATTGAATTTCCTATTTTCCTTTTAATTAACCAGAAGATGCATAGTGTGTAGAAAATCATGGAGAAGTCTAAAAATGCCAAACCTAATTTTAATTGAATCCTTGAATTATGTGTTAATTTTCTGTTAAAGCACTTCTTCATAAATGTCCCTGGATTTTCTTTAATAATTCATTGTATTATTTCTGTTGTTGATTTTTAATTGAAGTTCCAGAAGGTTTCTAGGGTTGATTTTTGTACCATAATTTTATCTTGGCATGATGCATCTCCTGCAATTTTACCAGAATTTTTCATGAACATTTGTGCATGCATGTCATTGATAATATCCCCAAAACCCTAGATTAATTACCTTTGTCTAAAGTACATTAGGAAAGTCGCCCAAAAGCCCCAGACCTTTAACAAAAACTTTAGTTTAGTTTGTCAGCAGTAGCTCTGTAAAGTTTCATGATTTTTTCATAAGTTTTAATACATGTTTCTGATTTTATAAGTTTGGAAAACAGAACATTGTTAGATTTTTAGTAAATTCATAGAAGCTCAACTTGACCCCAAAACAGAGCCAAAAGTCTTAGTTTAGATCCTACTTTAAGCTAAAAATAGTCCCATGCCTGTAACTTAACTTCGAATTTCACCGGAAAAGTCGTTACGACTTTTACGGCACCGTTACGGTATTCCCGATGTCGTAAACAGGCAACGACTATCGGAGGGCTCGTGTTCCTGTTAACGCGAGTCAAAACCACTCAAACTTAGTCTCATAGTAACCCAAGCCGCTTAGTAAAGCCGGTACATGTGGTGTGTTTTGGGAATTTTCCCGAAAACGACATTCGTGTGCCACCCGATATCGGAACCGGGAACCGGGAAACCCGTAACCGGAATCGGTAAAACTGTTTAGGTCATAACTTGAGCTGTAGAACTCCGATTGCCTCCGTTCTTTTTGCATTGTGTTCATAAACTCAGTAGCTACCTCTCTGCATCATATCGCATCATTTGGGCATCATGGCATCATGGCATGCATCTCATACCGTCGCGTTTTTACTTTATAGCTTACGAACCGCCAGAGAGTGACGCGGGTGCTGCTGCGGGAGAAGCACCAGAGGTTGATCCAGCTGCTGAGGAAGTCAACACCGCTGCTGTTGAAGGCAAGCACCTCATATTGCTACCCTAAGTAATTTACTTAATGATTAATATGAATGCTTACGTATAGGAATGCATAAAGTCGGGCTTAGTAGTAACATTGGGAAAACCTATTATTGTTGCATGTACCCCTCCTTGGCATTGAATACGTCACCTTGTCAACCTGGGTAGAGTGTCTTTGTTCGAGTCACGAAATGCTTAGCCATGCTTAGATAACACGGTAGAAGTCGAGTGGTAAGTCCCACTCGCACGTATAGGAACCCCCTTGATTACTTATGGACTTGTGGCGAGTTCATATGTTGGTAAAAGTTAAAAAGTGTTAAAAGCTGAAATCTGGACGGTGGGATAGGAGTGCAGCAAGACATGGAGGTCTTGTGTGCCGTAGGCCCCGTCTGGGTTGACCTAGGAACCGGCCGTGTTATTCTTGGCCTGAGCACTTTCCGTTCATACCACATGTCCGATATAATGGTAAGACAAGCTGAGTATCTCACTGCGTACCAACGTTTGGCCGATGACTGCACGGTGTGTGGAACGAGGGAGTCATGGGTGCCTGCGAGGCCGTGACACTCGACGAGGGACTCACGTGTGCCTGCGAGGCCGTGGTACTCGGCACCGTGTGGATTTTCCAACCGTGTGGGCACGAGTGTGAAAAAGGTTGACATGAGTACCCCCTTGTGTAACTTTAGCGGGTTGCATGAGCCGTATGGTCCTCAGTCGTGTGGGTACAGTTGGACTCCCCTGCAGGGTGTAAAAATCGGTTCAAATCCGCCGCGGTCGCGGTTATGATCAAGCTCAGTGTCCGTTGGATAATATCGTAGAGTGTCACATAACATGATGGAAATTGGGATATTGTTGATGGAATTGGAATATGGTTATCGGTATCCATGGTTCGGATGGAACATGGATGATGGCATATACATGGTTTATGGTTACATGATACTTGGGATTGGGTTTATTAGAAGTTCATGCCCGCAGGGTCTTTTACTTTATGCTTATTCATATATGCTTAGTTTCTGCTTTAAGCAATCGAGTCCATTCCTATACCTTATTTACCTTGCTACAGCCTCATTGCATTATCCTTGGAGTCGGGAACTAATTCCCACCACAGGGTAAGACTTGCGAGTACCTTCGTACTCAACGTTTGTTGCTTAAGTTTTTGCAGGTGAGGATGAGTTGGTCTTCGGCTACTTTGTCCCCGCCGATGCCGGCGAGGGCGAGGCGTAGTCGAGACTTTCGAGTGATCGTGATGTGCGATGTTCGTGGGCTGGGCATCGCAATCCTTGGCTGTTTCCTCATTGCAACCGCTGCGACTATCGTCTTCCTTAGAATCGCTTCCGCTCTTTGATTTATTAGTTTCAAGACTTATGATGAACCTTGGTATGTAAGAATATTTTAAATTAATGTTATTAATTAATGTGACTTATGTGATGTATCACCTGTGACGTCGCCGACGTGCTTGGATCTTGGGCATTGCTTGAGAAGCATGTCGGGGGACTGCCGGGTTTATATTCTCTTTTATCGGGTTGAGTTCTCGCATACCATGCGTGGGCCGCGAGTCAACTTGGTAAACTTGAATATAAATTGGTCGGGTCTCTCACAAATGGTTCAATAAGAGTTTATTTAGGTCCAAGTCTACCAGTGGCTCAAATGATCCTAAATTCCTCGCTCTTCAATACAATGGTGAAGCATCGGAAGAAGTTGCTGCTACTATCAAGGTGAGACGCAAGAGAGGAGCTGCTGCTATCAAGAGGAGAGGTGAAAAAGGAGCTGCTGCCAAGGCAAAAGGAAAGAAATGTGCTGGTGATGCTACAAAAGAAAAGGTAAAGGAGGGGACACTTGACAGTCCGGCAATGTGTACAAGAAGCAAACTTAAAAAGTGTGGGAACCTAGTAGTCCTGCACTTGCTACAAGGAGCAAAATGCGTCTTAGTCTCTGAATTTATTTTCAGCTATTTATTTTGAATCTGATGTAATATTTATGCATGCTTCTTGGACATGAACATGTGGCAGTACGTCTCTCAAGTTTGCCTAGGTCAGATTGTGAGTCTGTATATGAACATGTATATCTTGCTGATCTCTTTTGGTTATATATGATATGGATTAACTTTATGAACGTGTGCCATTTTTTTGGCCGAATGATTCTCTCTCTCTCTTTTTGTATGTATGTGTTGGTCTTATCATCTCACGTCAAAGGTTGTTTGTGCCATTCATATTATTTTCAATAACAAAAATTAAAGTAAATATCCACGTGTTGTTCAAAGGCATAAATCAGTTTTACATTTTGCAAATAAAAAAATCTGCTTTCTATAATATAGAAATTAAAGTAAAAATAAACTTGTACTATTAGCAAGGGTAAATCTATCTTTCCACGAGTTACTTAACGCCGTTACGTGCTTAACTAACGGTGTCAGTCAGTTAGCACAACAGAAATGGATGGAATGGCATGTGAGGGAAGAAAAATAAAAATGATGTCGTGTAGGGAACTTCACAATTTTTAGTGTTAAATAAGGAATAAAGTCATTATTCGATGGCACACAGGGAATTTTCTCAAAGCCCAACCCTCCTTTCTTCTTTGGTAGTGTGAGCTTTTCCCATGCCAACCAATGGATCTTGTGTTGTTTATCATACTAACTCCACCACCAGCGTCCTATCATAGAATTAATCTCCTCGCACAACCCTTTAGTTAAGTCAAAACAGGACATAGCATAAGTTGGAAATAGCCTGTGCTACTGCTTTAATAACGATTTCCTTTCCTGCCTTAGACAACAATTTTTCCTGCCACCCTTGGATTCGTGACCACACTTTCTTCTTTATATACTCAAAAGCTTTCTTCCTTGATTTACCAATTGACACTAGCAATCCCAAGTATCTTTCATTCTTTGCTTCCTGTACAATATTCAGTGCTTGTCTCACCCCAACCGATGATTTATCTCTATTAATTTCTTGGCCTGATGCTCTCTTATAAGCCAGCAAGATTCTCTTCAGTTCTTGCGCATCCTCTGTAAAAGCACGCATGAGGACAAGGGAGTCATTAGCGAACAACAAATGATTAATTCTGGGTGCCTCCCTACACACCTTGATTCCTTCAATTCGGCCCTCTGTTTCTGCTTTTTGCAGCATCGTTGAGAGACCTTCTGCACATATGATGAACAGATAAGGTGATAGTGGGTCACCTTGACGGAGTCCTCGCTGTGGGAAAATATTCCTTGAGTATTCCCCATTGACTTTGATCCGATAGCTCACCGGGGACACACATTTCATGATCTGATCCACCCATTGTTCTGCAAAACCAAGCTTTAGCATCTTCTTCTTCAAAAACAGCCATTCGACACGGTAATATGCCTTGCTCATGTCAAGTTTTATGGCAGCCAGCCCATTGCAACCTCGTTTGCGCTGGTTCAAGTAGTGTGTGAGTTCATATGCCAGCAACACATTATCTGTGATCAGTCTACCCGGCACAAAGGCACTCTGCGATGGTGATATGACTTCCGGCAGCACTAGCTTAAGCCGATTAGCCAAAACCTTTGAGATTAGTTTGTATACCACGTTGCATGGGCTGATTGGTCTCAAGTCTTTTAACCTCCCCGGAGCACTAACTTTTGGGATCAGAACAATTATAGTCTCATTCCAGCCCTGTCGCATTGCAGCACCATTCAGCACAGCAAGCACATCCTCCTTTACTCTGTCCCCCACTAATGACCAGAATTTCTTGTAAAAAATCACGGGAATCCCATCGGGACCAAGCGCCTTCAGATCGCCCATATCCTGCAGCACAGCCCACACCTCATCACCCGAGAAAGGGGCAAGGAGCTGTTCATTCATATCATTGGACATTCGAGTGTGAACACAATCCAACACCTGCTCCATTTGCGTACCTGCACAAGACATGAACAGCTGCTGGTATTCATTAGCTATATAGGTCGTCAGGTATCTCCCCGCCACCTCGCCTCTCCTCGCATCCAGTAGTTTTTGTATTGAATTCTTCCTCTTTCTTCCCGATGCTTGAGCATGAAAAAAAATCAGTATTCAGTCCCCTTCAGCCAGCCAAGTAGAGTGGGCTCTCTATTTCCAATACACATGTTGCTGGTCTAAGAGGCGCTCCAATTTATAACACAACACTTCTCTTGATTGACTTATTGTTGTGAGATAGACATTCTCCTGCATCTTTCCAGCTCCCTTTTTGCATTTTTGATTCTCTTCTCTAAGGCCCCAAGGACATTACGGTCCCACTCCCACAACTCCTTCAGGACCCTGCTTTGAATCTCCATTAAGCATACATCCTGCCCGCTAATAGCATTCACCCACGCCTCCTCCGCCCATTCCACACACTCCTCCTCCAGCTACCTTGCCTCAAACTTCTTCATTATCTCCAATTGTCTCCCCCATTGATGTTTTTCTGTGGCACCGTGATAGAACTGGAGTGCCCGATCTTTCGGTGAGTGAAGATAACTTGATTTGGTGGAAGTAGACCCTCACGATCCGACTACGACGAGCAAGCCCGAGGCGCCAATGCAATCGCTGAACCAACTCCCGATGGTTACCAACCTTGCTGGTGCAAGATCAGCCTGATCACGAAGATCGTTTCCTGCGCGCAATCGAAGAACAAGCAAGAAAGAGATGCAAGCAATCTGATGTATTACTTGAAGGTGGAGTTCTGAATACACGTGGCACCGCTGTAATGCGTGCGACGGCTGTAGCTAAAGCTAACAATTAAACAAAACTCAAAAATAAACAAGGGGCGTAGCCCTTGGCTAAATACACGAGGGGAGGGGCGCAGCCCCTGGGTGGCGGCCAGAGGTGGGGGCGCAGTCCCTGGGTGGCGCGCATCCTAGGGTTGCGTGCAAACCTAGGTTGGCCCATTAGGGGGGGTCTTCAACTGGGCCGATTGGCTAATCTTCTGGGCCTTCGTTCTTCAACACCATGACATAGTTCAGCTCTCTTGCACGGGCCCTCGTGATTGGCCCCACTGACGAAGGAAGTGTCGCTTGAGGTAGAGGCGCATTTGGTGGAGCCGTGACTGGAAGTGGAGGCGCGTCCGCAAGTGCTGCTGGTGTGGCCGTTCCCGTGTTAGAGTCGATGTCCTCATCATCCTCCCCTTCTTGAACTGAAGTCGTCCTCGACGGCAACTCCTCATCCCCGCCCGCATATGGTTTCAAATCTGCAACATTAAAACTAGTGGAAACACCAAATTCCGCAGGCAGATCAAGAATATAAGCATTATCATTGATCTTGGTTAGCACTTTAAAAGGACCAGCAGCACGAGGCATCAATTTAGAACGGCGCAAAGCAGGAAACCTATCCTTACGCAAGTGTAACCAAACCATATCACTGGGTTCAAAAGTAACATGTTTGCGCCCTTTACTACCAGCAACCTTATATTTGGCATTAGCATTAGCAATGTTTTGTTGTATTTGTTCATGTAAATGTATCATTTGTTCAACATGCGCAACCGCATCTACATGTGGCTCATCCTCAGCATCAAGTGAAAACAAATCAATAGGCGCCCTAGGGATGTAACCATAAACAATCTGAAAAGGGCACATCTTTGTAGAAGAATGCGTTGCACGATTATAAGCAAACTCAACATGAGGCAAGCAGTCTTCCCAACGTCTTAAATTCTTGTCTAAAACAGCCCTAAGCATAGTTGATAAAGTTCTATTAACTACCTCAGTTTGCCCATCAGTTTGAGGATGACAAGTGGTGCTAAAAAGTAACTTAGTGCCTAGTTTATTCCAAAGACAACGCCAAAAATGACTAAGAAACTTAGCATTACGATCAGAGACAATTGTTTTAGGAATTCCATGCAAGCGAACAATGTCTCGAAAGAACAAATCAGCAATCATGGATGCATCATCAGTTTTATGACAGGGTATAAAATGAGCCATCAACAACGACAAATATGCTGTCCCTCCCCTTCTTAGTGCGAGGCAATCCCAAAATAAAATCCATCGAAATATCATGCCAAGGAGCAGAAGGAATAGGGAGAGGCATATACAAACCATGGTTACCCAAACGAGACTTAGCTTTTTGGCACGTAGGGCAACGAGCAACGAAGCGCTCGACGTCACGATGCATCCGAGGCCAGTAGAAGTGGTCGGTCAGCACTTCTTGTGTTTTGAAAACACCGAAGTGACCCATGAGGCCCCCTCCATGAGCTTCCTGCAACAATAACAAATGAACCGAACCAGCTGGAATGCATAGCTTGTTAGCACGAAACAGGAACCCATCCTGTATATGAAACTTGCCTCATGGTTTGCCATCCTTACAATGTGAAATAATATCATAAAAATCAGCATCATTCACATATTGATCTTTCAAAGTTTGCAAACCAAAGATTTTAAAATCTAATTGGGACAGCATGGTATAGCGACGAGACAAAGCATCAGCAATGACATTTTCCTTCCCGTTCTTGTGTTTAATGATGTAGGGAAAGGACTCAATAAATTCTACCCATTTAGCATGTCGGCGGTTCAGATTAGTTTAGGTACGAATGTGTTTCAAAGCCTCATGATCAGAATGAATAATAAATTCGCGAGGCCACAAGTAATGCTGCCATGTTTGCAAAGTGCGCACTAAAGCATATAACTCCTTATCATAAGTTGAATATTTCAGGGCAGCGCCGCTCAATTTCTCACTAAAGTAAGCAATAGGTTTACGGTCTTGTAGCAAAACAGCACCTAAACCTATGCCACTAGCATCACATTCTAATTCAAACACTTTATTGAAATCAGGCAATTGTAAAAGAGGAGCATGAGTTAACCTGTCCTTCAAAGTGTTGAATGCATCTTCCTGTGGTGCGCCCCAAGCAAATGAAACGCCTTTCTTTGTGAGCTCATGCAACGGGGCAGCAGTGGAGCTGAAATCACGCATGAACCGTTGGTAGAATCCGGCGAGGCCAAGGAAACTCCGAACCTGCGTGACCGTCGTCGGTGTAGGCCAGCTCTGAATGGCCTCCACCTTGCTGCTATCCACCTCAATTCCCTGTGAAGTAACAACATATCCAAGAAAAGAGACGCGTTGCGTGCAAAAGGTGCATTTTTCCAAGTTACCGAACAAACAAGCAGCACACAAAGCATCAAAAACAGCACGCATATGTTCTAAATGCGCATCCATAGACTTGCTGTAAATAAGAATATCATCAAAGTAAACAACAACAAACAGTCCTATGAATGGCCTAAGAACTTCATTCATTAAGCGCATGAAAGTGCTGGGAGCATTAGACAAACCAAACGGCATAACCAACCATTCATATAGGCCAAATTTGGTTTTAAAAGCAGTTTTCCATTTATCCCCCAATTTCATCCTAATCTGATGGTATCCGCTACGCAAATCAACCTTAGAAAAAAGAACAGCGCCACTAAGCTCATCAAGCATATCATCAAGGCGTGGTATGGGATATCGATAACAAATTATGATGTTATTAATAGCACGACAATCGACACATATACGTCAAGAACCATCTTTCTTAGGAACAAGTATAACAGGAACCGAGCAAGGACTGAGGGACTCACGGATGTAGCCCTTGTCTAGTAGTGCTTGCACCTGGCGCTGGATCTCCTTCGTCTCATCGGGATTAGTGCGGTACGGGGCGCGATTTGGAAGCTGGGCGCCGGGGATGAGATCGATCTGATGTTCGATGCCACGGATAGGAGGGAGACCCGGTGGCAAGTCCTTGGGAAAGACATCGGCATAGTCCTGCAAAAGGTTAGCAACAGTAGGGGGAATATCCAAGAACGGTGCCTCATTTAGTGAAACAAGCATGTTGGAGCAAACAAGTGCATAGCAAGGCAAATTATCATCATGAAGCTCAGCAAAATCAGCACGTGTAGCAAGCAAAACAGGGGTATGCAACTTGATTTCAGATCTAGCAGGGGCGGCTGGAGGTGATTTGTGAGACTTTGCTGTCTTGGCCGCCCGAGCCATGTCATCTTTCAGAATTTGTTCCGGGGTCATGGGATGAAGGATTATTTTCTGACCCTTAAACATGAGTGAATAATGATTTGAACGACCATGATGTACACTATCAGTATCATATTACCAAGGATGACCAAGCAATAAAGAACATGCTTCCATAGGGACAACATCACAATCAGCATAATCAGAATAGGCGCCCAGAGAAAAGGGAATACGTACCGAGCACGTTACCTTTATTTTGCCACCATCATTGAGCCATTGGATGTGGTACGGGTGTGGATGTTGGCGAGTGGGTAAAGATAATTGCTCGACCCGCGCCGTACTCGCCAAATTGTTGCAGCTGCCACTGTCGATGATGATCCGGATCGCCCGTTCCTGTACGACGTCCTTAGTGTGGAAAATCGTGTGTCGCTGATTGTGCTCGGCCGTGGCAACCTGTGTACTGAGGACACGCTGCACAACAAGACTCTCATACCTATCGGCGGCGCTGGAATCAACGTGAACCTCCGTATGATCTGCATGGTCAGTGGAAAGCATAGCATGTCTAGTCTCCTCAGTATCACTAGCTGAAGAGTACTCACCATTGTCACGGATCAGCAAGGTACGCTTGTTGGGGCAGTCCCGAATCACATGACCGTAACCTTTGCAACGATGGCACTGAATGTCCCGAGTGCGCCCTGTGGAAGGAGAGGCACCATGGGCCGGAGGTGCTGCCGGCTTGGCCGGCTGCTCGCGTGGTGATGCGCTTGAAGTGGACGGCGCCCGCTCGCGCGGCGTGGAGGACGACGTGGAGGACGTCGGGCGGGGGGCTGGGGCGGAAGCTTGGCCGCGTCCTGCAAAAGAGTTAGCGCGTGTCGCCGATCGCCGTCCCTGCACTTCACGTTCAGCTTTGCAAGCAAATTCAAACAAAGTGGTCATATCATCATATTCCTTGTAATCAAGGATGTCTTGAATTTCACGATTCAAACCACCCCTAAAACGTGCCATAGCAGCGTCCTCCTGCTCAACTAAACCACAACGAATCATGCCCTTTTGTAATGCTTGGTAATATTCCTCAACAGTTTGGGAACCTTGCTGAAATCGTTGCATTTGGTTGAGCAAGTCACGGGCATAATAAGAAGGAACAAATCTGTGACGCATGGCAGTTTTTAGTTCATCCCAAGTGGTGGGAGTGTTATCGGGAAACTTTTGTTTATATTCACGCCACCAAATTAAAGCAAAATCAGTAAATTCACTAATAGCAGCCTTAACTTGTAGAAGAGCAGGAATATCATGGCATGAAAATTTCTGTTCGACCTCTAATTCCCAATCAAGATAAGCAGCAGGATCATATTTGCCATTAAAGGATGGAATGCGAAATTTGATCTTAGCAAAGGAATCAGGAGGTGGGACACGTACCCTGCGTGCACGACCGCGGCGACCACCATCGTCCAGTTCCGTATCACCGCCATAGTCGCGCGCCTGCTGCAACTCCTTTAGCTGCGTAGTCAAGGTCTCAAGACGAGTCATGATCGTCTCGAGCGTGGCGTGGGCGGCCGTTTGAGCGAGGTCGATCTGGTCGAAACGCTCGGTCGATGAAGCAACCGTGGAATCCAGCCGTTCATGCAGCGTCTTGATGTCGCCGGCAAGGCCTTCGACGTGCGCGTGCACGTCCTGCAGTGTAGTGTCCGCCTTGGCGTCATCTCCTGCCATTGTTAGTGCAAACACGAAACAGCAATGGAGAGGACACTACGATA
This sequence comes from Oropetium thomaeum, assembly GCA_001182835.1. Lineage (NCBI taxonomy): Eukaryota > Viridiplantae > Streptophyta > Magnoliopsida > Poales > Poaceae > Oropetium > Oropetium thomaeum. The sequence goes on along the minus strand of LFJQ01000141.1, from coordinate 59,667 downwards.
GCAGGTGTATGGTGGGGGAAAATCGCTCAAAACAACGCTGTTATCAAATTCTTAACCGTTCTTACCAAGCACACAGGGGTGAGCTGCAACCAACAGGTAGAACCGGTGAAAGATTGGAGGAGCGATTGCCTGGAGAACAAAACCTGCTCGTAGTAGAAATATGTGTAGTTCTGGGCAGGCTACACTCAAGACAAGGATTAGCACGATCAAACAATAATTGCAAAGTTGAATAATAGTGCTAAACACGTAGGGACGCTGCTGGAAACAAGTGCGAGAACGAGCTAGGGTTGGGTGTACGGGAAGGTACGATGGAAAACAACCTGCGGCTGAGCGCCCAAAACTGATTATATGTACAAGGAAAAGCAAATGAACAAGTCACCACATGCACTTTTTTCGGAGATGGCAGGAGTATCACGGAGCCGATGCTGCAGAACACGGACAGACTCACGAGTCCAACGAGGACACACGGCGAACCAGGTCGGTTGGGATTTTCCCAGCAAATCGATCACGAGGAACAAACGTCTCCTGGTCGGTTTTTTTTTTTTGTTGTTGTGGCACACTTGCGTGCTCTTTTCTCTCTTTTTCTTTTTTTTTTTGATTGGACTGTCACGAAAACAAAACAGAGACGGAGACGAGTGGAATTCGGCGGCGTGACTGGTTGGATTTGGGTTCTGGCGCAGCGCTGAGATAGCAGATCGCAACCGAGTAGGACTCGTGCGCGGCGCTGAGATAGCAGAGCGCAACCGAGTAGGACTCGTGCGCGGCGCTGAGATAGCAGATCGTAATCGAGCAGGACTCGCGTGCGGTGCTGAGAGAGCAGATCTAGGCGCGTATGGCAGGGGAGCAGTGTTAGGGTTTGTGGCGGCTAGAACAGATGGATAAAAACACAAGTAATCCAGCAACAACGAAACGCGCAAGCACACAAATTCAACAATGCAAATTACTGATCGAAAGTGCAAGGCGCAAGGGGGTGCTGGGATAACAGATCTAACCTGAAAATTTTTTGTTTTTGGTTTTTTGTGGACTATAGGATGAATGAAAAACACACGAAAAACTCACCGAGAAACACTGGAATCTGATACCGCTTGATAGAACTGGAGTGCCCGATCTTTCGGTGAGTGAAGTTAACTTGATTTGGTGGAAGTAGACCCTCACGATCCGACTACGACGAGCAAGCCCGAGGCGCCAATGCAATCGCTGAACCAACTCCCGATGGTTACCAACCTTGCTGGTGCAAGATCAGCCTGATCACGAAGATCGTTTCCTGCGCGCAATCGAAGAACGAGCAAGAAAGAGATGCAAGCAATCTGATGTATTACTTGAAGGTGGAGTTCTGAATACACGTGGCACCGCTGTAATGCGTGCGACGGCTGTAGCTAAAGCTAACAATTAAACAAAACTCAAAAATAAACAAGGGGCTTAGCCCTTGGCTAAATACACGAGGGGAGGGGCGCAGCCCCTGGGTGGCGGCCAGAGGTGGGGGCGCAGTCCCTGGGTGGCGCGCATCCTAAGGTTGCATGCAAACCTAGGTTTGCCCATTAGGGGGGTCTTCAACTGGGCCGATTGGCTAATCTTCTGGGCCTTCGTTCTTCAACACCATGACATAGTTCAGCTCTCTTGCACGGGCCCTCGTGATTGGCCCCACTGACGAAGGAAGTGTCGCTTGAGGTAGAGGCGCATTTGGTGGAGCCGTGACTGGAAGTGGAGGCGCGTCCACAGGTGCTGCTGGTGTGGCCGTTCCCGTGTTAGAGTCGATGTCCTCATCACACCGGGTTCCACAATAATATGCCTATGATCAGAATGTCGAGGATCACCATTGATTACCCGGACCAAAGGAAATCGAGCCCTCCAAGCACTATTCGCTACTGCCCTGTCCAACCTTTCTTTTGTGTAACTCGTTGCATTACGGTGATGATTCCTCAATGTGAACACATCCCCCACAAACCGAAGATCATGTAAGTCACATTCCTCTAAAGCTTCCCTGAACCTCTCCATGCTGCTCTCCACACGCATCAGTCCTCCTTGCTTTTCACAGTTGAATAAAATCTCATTAAAATCACCACTACATAACCATGGAAGCACGCTGCGGTGCTTCAAAATTCTAAGCAATTTCCACGTTTTCCATTTGTCTTCATTTTTTGGTTCCCCATACATACCAGTGAACCTCCATAACCCTCCCTCCTCATTGATCACGACATCAATATGGTACCGGGACCAACTCAGCACTGTCAGGTCAACCTCCTTTATCCAAAAGAGCGTCAAACCCCCACTTGCTCCCAGACTGTCCTTAACAAGTAAGTTTGGCATGTTCAACCTCCATTTAAACACCTCCATCCGCCGCCCATGCTGCTTTGTTTCAGATAGAAATAAAATATTGCCGAGCCATTTCCCAAACCCCAGCAGTTCCAAGCAATAATTCTCATTGGGTCCGGCCAGGCTGACTTCGCAGCCCAGCCAATTGATCATCAGATTTATCCCACCCCTCCCGTGACTCTATACCAGCAGCTTTCACCCTCTTTCTCAATTCATCGGACTCAACTTCATTCCCCGTAGGCCTTTTGCGTGATCCTAGCAGAGGCAAAACTGAGCTCCAACTTTCAGTCCCTTTGTCACGCGCCCTCCTTTTGAAAGTTGACAATTTCTTTCCTTTCTTCTTATTATCTCCACCATTTTGAGACTCAAGTTGAGCATCCTGTTCACCATCAGCACGCGTACCTACTTCCAAGAAGATTCCTCCACTCTCCTTATCATCCACCTCCATGCCAACCTTGTCATTGTCCTTTTCCCCCTCCCCTTCATGCACATCCACTTTACCGCCCAGTTCACATTCTTCCACCCAGAATTCCTTGGTTGCATTACTTGTTATTCAGCTATAATCTGCATCTGCACCATAGGCATTTGCTCTCCCAACCCACCTTCTGGTTTTTGGATCAGACTCGCCTGTTCTGTGGTCTGACCCTGCTCAAAATTTAGTTGCTTCGAGGTCCCAGTTCGTGCAACTACGCCTACTATTTTAAGCGGGCTTGAGGTCTCGAAGCTCAGGATCCTCCCTTAGTTTACCCTTCTTCTCGTCAACAGTACTAAACCCCTTTTTCCCCAAGTTTCCTCGACGCCACGAGCCAGCGGCTCTCGGTTGATGACTCCCTCCCGAGCTGCCCCCCTCTGACCAGCGTCCCCATGACTCACGCTTCTTTAATGGGGACACTCGCAGCCAGTCCCCCCATTGTTGCTCCCCCTCCTTCCACACTTTTTTTACACTCCTTCTCAACATGGCCAAGCAGCCTACATGAGTAGCAGAAATTTGGAAGAAATTCATATTTGAAATTGCACCAACCCCCTTGCTCGCTCTGCTCATCCTCCACTGTCACTCCTCTCATTAGCGGCTTCCACACATCAATCAAAGCTTTAAATCACAGGAATTCCCCACTTTGTTCCGAATCAATCTTCTAGTAGCCTCATTCATCATTCCTATGGACAGATTAAACACTCGAATCCACACCGGATACTAAATGAACTCCAGTTCTTTCAGTCTCTTTGATTCATAAAAATCGACCACAAGCAGCAAATCCCCACCAAATTCCCATGGGCCTTCAGTGATTGCCCATCGCTTCCCACCCGGTTGGAGGAAAGTGAACAAGAACAAATTATCCCCCAAATCTTTACACCTGATTTCTTTTACCGGGCACCAAATTTACCTAACGACTGTGCCTTTTCCTGAGAGTTGACCGGCGAACGAATTGGAAGAACAGAAGAACAGGGGAATGAAAGGAAGGGTGGAAGGCTGGTGCTTTACGCGCGAGTGGACTTTGGTTAATGTTGACGATGACGCGGGTGGTGACAAATGATGAGAAGGGCGAACACGGTTGGAACTTTGGAAATAACGAAGGTTTTAATTCTTGATTTTGATTTTAAAGAAATATTCTATTTTTCACCTTGAGTATGCTATCCTAATTTGAGTTTTTCAATATTCTACAGATGAAATCATTTTTTTCAAGTGTTCTGTAGAAGAAAGTCTCAAAATATTTAGATACTTTAAGTCAAGTAAATTTTATAAATTTAAGCATTTTCTTATTGAGTTTTCGCAAATAACATATATAGTTTTTTTCTTTTGGCTTCCCACTTTCCCAAAGTCCCGGATCGTGTGACGGTTCGCTTCAACCCCTCCGTCCCCGCTCTCTGGATAATAGAAGAGCAGGTGTCCGAGCTACAAGCTTCAGGATAAGACGACCGCACAGCTAGCTGCACAGAGGGCGACCGACCTAGCGGAGGCTGCTCCTCCGGCAACTGCGAGTGCGTCCATGGCGTCCCTCGCCCCTTCCCTCCATCTCCCATGGTACGCCTCCTCTCCCCTCGCCTTGCCCGCCAATACCTGTCTCGCCGCCATGGGCACGACCTCCCTACGACACATTTTGACGTTTGCAATTTCTTTTCTGCCCTCTTTCCTGGCACGCACGAGTTGCTATGCTGCTACTGTAGTAGGGCAAGTTCTTCCATTACTTGTCTCAGAGACAAGGATGAATTTGCTCCATTTCTTGCTTCCAAGAACCGGCATTTCCTTAGTCATAGGGTCCCTCGTATTCTTGCACTACCCTTGACTCCCTAAAAGTTAAAACCAAACACAATCACAACCAAGAGTCGGCCCAGATTAGAAGTTCACACACGCATACTGATTAGTAATCACCGCGCATTCTTTATCTGAATGCAGTTAGCTGAAGCTGACCACTGTAAATTTCTAGGGAAAATCCTTTAAATGCAGTTTGGTGACAATAGGAACTTGCAGCCGCATGTTGTCAGCTCTTAGTGGAAGCATCACAAACTGTCTTGCAATTTGGGTCAATTTAGTTATCTGTTTGTCAGAAAGGATACTAGCACTTTGCTAGCCAAGAGTTTGGAATAGCATCCTAGTCTGCTTTCAAGAACCCTGACTGTGATTGTTAATCTATCCCCTTTGAGATCATTATGTTGCCCTCTAACCCAGTTCTGCGATATCCTCACGGAAATGTTAACATCCCTTGAATTTGTTGGTATGAAGTCCAATGTGTTACACCAGTTTTTAGCAATCAGTTTTGCGATCTGTTAGCCATTATCAGTTTAGTAGCAAATGCTGTTCTGAGCATTGTTTTACATTCTTTTTTCTTTGATAAATGTTTAAGCCCAAGTTAATGCATTATTGTTTTAATTTAGTACAAAGGCCATTTTTCTCTCTAAATCTAATATGCAAAGTTTTCTTGGACTTTTTCTTGGTCTGATATAAACCAGCAATTCAAGAACTGGCTTCCTTGGAAAGACGCAAGGCATTCGTCCTCGTGTTGTCCCTACAGGCAGAGTTGGCTTGATCAGGAGAGTAGTGGAATGCAAGGAATCTAGAATCGGAAAGAAGCCCATCGAAGTTCCATCGAATGTTACTCTCACATTAGAGGAACAATTCGTCAAAGCAAAGGGTCCACTAGGGGAGTTATCTTTGAGCTTTCCGGGTGAAGTGAAAGTTGTGAAAGAAGAAACTGGTAACCTAAGGGTTTACAAAACTGTGGAAACCAAAAGGGCAAACCAGATGCACGGACTTTTCAGGTAAAATTGTATTGCTGGTTATCTGGTTCACTGCTCATAGTGCGATTTAACTATTAAATATTTCTAATCCCCACCCCCACAAGAAAAAACGTCATTTCCTGATGATCCTAAAATGATCTGCCAACGTATAAGCTTGCTGCCCTTGTCACAGTTCACATATTTGAGTTATCACTTTGTACCAGTCAAAGCAGCATTAATTCCCCTTGGGTATTTCATTGCGATGCCAATATATTGCTTCAATATCCTGTTTTAACTGTTGGCATATATCCTAGCTGGGAATTATCAACTCCTGTAATTATTTTCCTCTGACATCTGTCTTGCCCATCACCAATGCACCTTGAGAACTAGGCATAGAACTTGGTTTCTCCTTGATCTCAGAACTAGGCATTTTATGTGTTTTCTAGTGTATACCAAATTTCACTTAGCAATATACCTTGGGAAGGAAGAGAGTTTATCCTGCATTTATATCTGCCAAATATTCATACTAAGGAAATAATCTGTCATTGCTTCTTCAATTTTCAGTTCCGATACTGTAATATCTGTTTACTCTAGACCAAACATCGTATTCCACTGACAGCTAGGGAACAAATATTCAACGCAGAACCCTTACAGACAACATCATCGTTGGTGTCTCAAAAGGATTTGACAAGAAGCTTCAGTTAGTGGGGGTCGGGTATCGTGCAGCAGTGGATGGAAATGATCTTGTGATGAACCTGGGGTTCTCGCACCCTGTTCGGATGGCTGTTCCAGAAGGCCTGAAGGTTAAAGTGGAAGAGAACACCCGGATCATTGTGAGTGGCTACGACAAGAGTGCTATCGGTCAGTTTGCTGCTACTATCAAGAAGTGGAGGCCACCTGAGCCATACAAGGGAAAGGGTATTCGGTATGCCGATGAGGTTGTAAGAAGGAAGGAAGGCAAAGCTGGAAAGAAGAAGTAGAGATGGTTCTTTGCTCTCTTTTTTTTTTTTTGCAGATTTCATACTTCGTTTTATTTTGACTTATTTGTATCAAAACCAAACTTCAGAAAAGCTTGTGTTTTCTGTTCATGATGTGTAGTAGAAGCTTCTGAAGTTTCAGCATCCCTTGATTTTCCTGGTCTTTCAAGCTTTCTAATGATGCTCCATCACAAAACCCAGCAAAGGAACATTTGGAGATACATAACCTGTGTGCCACTGTTGGCAAAGAACAGATTCGTGTTTCTTGTTTTGATCATGGGTTGACTGTTGGAACACAGCTTCAGCTTGTAGGTGGCAGTTAAAATTGCGTCATTGGTGTGTCTTGTAGGAGCAGAGTGTGAAATGCAGGGTAGGTGCCATAGGCAGAGCCCTGATGCGGCGTGGACGTGGCGAAGAAGAACCGCAGATTGTCGACTGAACACATCGTTTGATCGATCAGGCCACGACGGCTGCGCGATGTGGCTGGCTGACCTTCGACGCGCATCCCGGGCCACTCACCTGCTCTGGCCCACCGAGCGGTGAACCAGAACCACGCACCCGGGCCCGTCCGGCGCCAAGTGGTCGCCGCCTCGCCCCCTGCCCGCCTCGCCTTCCGATATCCTCCCGCCACCGCCACCGCCGCCCGGCGCGCAGTCTCCAAGGTTCTCGGCGTCCATTTCCTCCCGGAATTAATGGCGTGCCTAGGCCCCGCGCTCTCGCCGGGTCGGACCTGCCATCGACCGCTAGTCACCGCCCCGCTGGGTGGGCAGCCGCACGGCCCAGCTCCAGCGGCGGTCGTGCGGTCCCGCCCGCCGCGCGTGACCTCCTCCCTCAGACTGCTCGAGCGTGGCGCGGCCGTGGGTCGTTGCTTGTGGCGACTCGCGGCGGCGGCTGAGCCGCAGGCCGTGGATGAGCAGCCGGCGCGGACGGAACGGTCTGGCGAGGCCGCGGCTTCGGGGGCCGCCGAAGCTTCCTCAGAGCTGGTTCTTGTCGTCGGCGGGTCGGGCGGCGTAGGTGCGACATGATACCTGTTTTACCCTGTCAGCATTGTATGGATTTCCTGTCAAGAATTTGAATTGTGAGGTGGATATATTTGCTCTGCAGTCTGTACTTGCGCTAGTCCATCATATGTTGTTGTCCTTCATTGGTAGTGGCTCGTTCTTTCCTAAAAACAACTGGCTAGACATTGATTGGTACATCTTTGCAGGGCAGTTAGTTGTAGCGTCTTTGCTTAGTAGGAACATTAAATCAAGGTTGTTCCTTAGAGATCCCGAAAAGGCAGTGTCTCTATTTGGCAAGCAAGATGAGAGTGTTCTGCAGGTATATCAGAATTTGTGCATTCTATTTGTTCAGGTGTTCGCGCAACATGTGTGTTGTATGATTTATGATCCATGACAGGTTTACAAAGGGGACACTAGAAATCCTAACGATTTGGATCCACAAATGTTTGAGGTCGGTCTCTCTGTTTATTTGAGAATTCATACACCAGTACACCACTTACCTGTTGTTTTGTAGACCATATTTCCTCGGATGATTTAAAAAATGAGTCATTTTCATAGGGTGTAACACATGTAATCTGCTGTACTGGGACTACAGCATTTCCATCAAAGCGCTGGGTTGGAGATAACACTCCAGAACGTGTAGGTATGTACTTCCTGAGATTATTGAAATGAATTTTTAATATTCTCATAGGATAATACAGTTAATAGATTGTATAAGGACATCGCAGCTTAGGAGACTGTTAGTAAATAGAGGCCCTGCATGTGACTGGCAGAGGGCTAATGAGTTCTTTTTTATCTGCTCTCAATGATCATTTTTAGGTTATTATTATGTAAACAGTATGCTGCTCGCTGATCAGGTCATGCACGCTTCTATGCTTAGTCAATCAATGTCCACGTGTAGTGACGACTATTGCTGTAAACTGAGAGTGGCATCACCAGCTTTTCACATATAATAAGCAAACAACATTGTACTGCTTGTATGTTTATAACACATGTTTTCTGCTGTTAGATTGGGATGGCATCCGGAATCTGGTTAGTGCCCTGCCACGGACAATAAAGAGACTGGTGTTTGTGTCATCCATTGGTGTTACAAAATACAATGAACTACCATGGAGGTATCTTCTAATTACAAGACAAGATTCGGGTATTTACAATTGAGCTTCATCACACCACAGTAATGCTAAACATTATGATCTATTTGCAACATTATGCTAGACATGCATTACATTTACCCTGAAATTCTTCAAAGTCTATCAGAACTCAGAATGTCTTACCCTAATATTTTGTGTCCTAAGGCTTAACGTGCTTATTGATTCCATCTTAGGTTATTGTGCCTTTTTTTCCAATAATGGGTTATATTGCCTAGTGCATTTCACTTTGATATTTCTATATTCCATTGGGCTTTATTCACTTGGACGCTTACATAAGTTTAATTTTGGCCCTTATCCATTCATGCTATGTGTTTTCAGTGTCATGAATCTCTTTGGTGTGCTCAAGTACAAGAAGATGGCAGAAGACTTTGTCCGTAATTCAGGCATACCATTCACCATTATCAGGTTAGTATAGTCTTAAAACAGATCATGGGCCCATAATGACTATATTATTCTGACATTATGCTAACTTGCTTTAGGCCTGGAAGATTGACTGATGGGCCCTACACTTCGTATGATCTAAATACGCTTCTTAAAGCTACAGCTGGCGAGCGACGAGCAGTACTCATTGGCCAAGGTTATTTCTTTTATTAGCCCCTTGAAGTTTATGATGACATTTTATTAGAGCAATGGTTCGTCTCATAATTTTTCCTTATCAACCAGGTGACAAACTTGTGGGGGAAGTTAGCAGACTGGTGGTGGCGGAAGCTTGCATTCAAGCTTTGGATATTGAATTTACTGAAGGGCAAACATACGAGATTAATTCAGTGAAGGTATTCTCTCTTTTTCCTTTTTAAGGACCAGGTGCACTTTGTTATTGGCAATTATTTGCACGGATCATCAACCAAGAACTAAAGTTAATTCCAGAAACGTCGCAAATAAAATCAATTAAATCATAGTTTATTTTGCAGTCAAATTAAGGATTTAAACCATAGCTGAATCAAGCGACCTTATGCAAAATCAGCTGCCATTCATGCTTATGACATGGTGTTCAGTTCTTTTATGGATTAATGGATACATTTTTCCCTTTTGACTATTATACTTTTGCTTACCTTCAAATTTAAATCGATAATTGTTTGTTTTTGTACTGACGCTAGTACATGGAGTTAAATGAAATTTGTTTATCTTCAACTGAGATTGAGAATATAATTCAGGGAGAAGGACCTGGGACGGACCTTGAGAAATGGAAGGAGCTATTCAGATCTGTTCAATCAAACTAGTGGAAATCGCATGAAACTAAGCAGTCTATTGTACAGTAGTTAATGCCATAGGTGCTGACCATTAGTCAATGAAGAGTAGCAATTATGTACGGATATTTAGGTATCACCAGGGAGTTGCAAAGAATGTTTAGTTTGTGTACATGACAGTATCAAGCAAGATTTTAAGGCGGCCTTTTAAAAGGGTTGGAATTTTAATGTACCGTAACACACCCCTTGTAAAGACTCTTACATTCTTATAGTCTGAGGTTACAGGGTAAATGTTTTCAATATGGCATGTAATGTCTTCTGAGTAGTGTTTGGAAGTGGTTACTAGTTATCAGAAATAATGGACATTCAAATTTTGATATGATGAGTATATTCAATTTGAGAAGGATGGAGGTGATTCAAATACATAAGTACGCATTCAAATAAAACAGCTACTCCTTTTTCCTCTTTTTTCTTTTCTTTCTTCTTTCACGATGGAGGTGCGGGTTTGATTATAAATCAGAAAAACATACGTACCCTTTTACAAAATCGAGTGAATACGTTTAAAAAAATCAGAAATTGAGTGAATACTTTTCGAAAAATAACATTGCGAAATAACCCAGGTCATATCCAAACGCATATCCGTATATCTTAATCCCAAGTACTATATCCAACCCAAACATTTTTTTTTTTTGGGGGGGGGGGGGGGGCGGGGCGTGGGGGGGGACAAAAGGACAAGCCCTGAGTTTCATTGGACGGTCAGCACAGTTTGTGCAGCAATGCAAATAGGTCGTGCAGGGTTTTAGCGCCGTCGCCGCTCGCCCTTCAACACCGTCCTTGCTCGCTCTCCTCTCGCACCGTTCCTCTCCGCTCTCCGGCATCTTCCACTGCTTCCGTCCGCCGCGCGCACTCTGATTAACCGGTTCGGCGTGAGAAGCAGGGGAAAATCAGGCCCCGCACGCGGGGCGATGCTGTACATCGTGGGCCTCGGGCTCGGCGACGAACGCGACATCACGGTGCGGGGACTTGACGCCGTCCGAAGCTGTTCCAAGGTTTATATGGAGGCGTACACGTCCCTCCTCTCGCTCGGTCTCGACCCGTCAAGCCTCACCAACCTGGTGCGTCTTCCTTCCCTGCCCGCCACCTGTTTGCGATAATTCCTTGCTCTTGAAATCTCGTTGCGGCGACGTTTCTTCGTGCCCGCCACCTGTTTGTGCAAACGCTTAGCTCGAAGCCGTGCTCACGCCCCGTCGTGCTGCTTTCGCGTGCAGGAGAAGCTATATGGAAAGGAGATCACGGTCGCTGACCGGGAGATGGTGGAGGAGCGAGCGGACCAGATGCTGAGCGAGGCTGCTGATGCTGACGTTGCATTCCTCGTTGTTGGCGACCCGTTCGGGTAAATCATTGCCCTGCTCAATTTTCAGTTGGTATGTGGTCATAGACATGAGGGTGTCGATAGCAGAGCACACAATTGCCCATACACGGATGTTGTTGCTGTGTTATATGGATGTTCTTGATTGGAATGCTTATGTGCATATATATGATTGATTTCTGAATTGGTTGACCATTGGTATATGGCATAATTGTGTGTTATCATTGTCACTAACATATCAGATGTCACCAGCCATTGTTATATTGATATCCTCGAAGCTCACATTTGTTCATTGTGGCATGTACTTGGGCCATCAAAACTTTTTCAGCATACCATATTCCATCCCTAGCAATTTAGATATATGTTATGTGCATATATTTACTTCTGCCTTTGTTCGGGTTAGAAAAGGAAATAGAAATAGACAAGTATATGTGAAGGCAAATACTTCTTTTTCTTTTTCTGCTTATACGTGGGAGTCTTACTACATCCATTTCATCCCATCTGTGAAATTCAGATACTCATTTCTTCAGACACGGATATGAGCTTGCTTCTTCTCTTGTGACTTGATTTTTTTTAGTTATCTGTAATTAACTTTGATGGAATCTTTCAGGGCAACTACACATACTGATTTAGTTGTTCGTGCAAAGAAAATGGGGGTTGACGTGAAGGTGATCCACAATGCATCCGTCATGAATGCAATTGGAGTTTGTGGTTTGCAACTTTATCACTATGGAGAGACTATCTCTATACCATTCTTTACGGAGGAATGGAGACCAAATAGTTTCTACAAGAGGATTGAGAACAATCGTCGGCTTGGACTGCACACGCTTTGCCTACTAGGTTTGTTATTCACTTTTTCTACATGTTCAGCACTTGTCATTATTTATAATGAATATCTATCGTGTAATATGTTCATTACTAAACATTTATCTTCATTCCTGTAAGAAAAACAAAAGTTTTAAGCTATTATAGTGCAGCAAACATGAGTTATTAATTTGTTTTGTCCAAACTAAGTTACTTGAACCACAATAATCTCTTTCATCATGTTAGTTTTCCTATCTTGAAAGAATGGCAATGGGCCAGTATGCAGTCAGCAAAAAATTCTAAAGTGCTGACTGTTTTGTTTGCAATATTGATGCTTGTAGTGTTGTAGAACTTTTTTTTTTCTCATTCAGTCTATCATTAGGGTTGGTTTGATTTTGATGTCATCATTACTAAAAAATCACTGCTGAGTTAATCTATTATTCAATGCAGATATTCGTGTAAAGGAGCCGACATTTGAGTCTTTATGCAGGTAGTATAGTTTGATGTTTCATGTCTATGCAGTATGCAGCCTTCAACTATGGAATTTTATATTGCTTTTTAAGAGATCAGTTTTTACGATATATTTACTATGGCTAATCACTTTCAGAGGAGGAAAGAAAGTGTATGAACCACCACGTTTTATGACAGTGAACAACGCAATAAGTCAGCTTTTGGAGGTAGAGGAAGCACTTGGAGAATCTGGTAGAGTCTCAGAACTTGTTTTGTTTGAAAACGCTCTTCACCAAACAGTAGTAACTAATATACCTACTCTCGATTTGTTCAGTAGTACTAAAGTTCAGAAAAAAAAATATATCCTGCTGTACAAATATTGCTAAATTAGTGTGTACTCTCCCAAACTTCCATTTGTTGATTGGAGGACTTACTGTGGGGCTAACATTTAAAGATCACTTGGTTTCAGCATATGGCAAGGACACACTATGCATAGGCGTAGCTCGCCTTGGAAGTGATGATCAGAAGATTGTTGCTGGCCCTATGGAGACGCTACTAGATGTTGACTTTGGTCCACCGCTTCACTGTTTGATCATAGTGGGAGAGACTCATCCATTAGAGGAAGAGATGATTGAGTTTTACAAGATCAAGTAGTTATCTAGTCAGGCTGTAATGTTGAACTTTGTTCATGTGAGTTTTACCCTGTATTGATTAGGGGATTTTTGTACTGGCAACATTGTTGGGTTACGTCGTATATCTTCACTGTATTATTATTGATTCAGAAACTTGTTGCAAGATGTTGAATGGTCGTTCAGCGACATTCTCCGATCCTTCAGATGTTGAAGAGTACTATCATTATCAGGAAACAATTTCAGGATTGTAGCTATTGTAACATCATTGCATCCTTGAGTGAAAATTATCTCGATCCATGTTACTTTGAGTTCCTGTGATATTTCATATTTGCATTATTCATCATCACATTTCTCAAAACTTCAACCTTTCAGGTACCACAACACAGCATCGCGAACATTAAAGCTTGATCGTGCATTATTGGCTCTCTAGGTTGATCATCCTGTTCACCGGACGGGGGTGTATTGCTCCATCTGCAGCTGGTGCAGCGCCGCCTCGGAGCCGAAGCTGTGGTGGCTCGGCGACCTCCGTGACCGCGACCTCGCGGGCGTCATGGGTCCCCCCTTAACGACCCTGGGCGACCTCTGCGCGACTGGCGGCCTGGCGGACCACCTCGCGAAGCCCATGTCGCTGGCGATGGACGGGATGGGCGACATGGAAGGGATGGGCGAGAGGATGGTGCAGTCGGCGAACGGGAAGCAGTGCTCGGAGCAGGCGTCGCCGCCTCCGGAGGAGCGCTCCTTGGGCGTGCTCATGGACCGGAACTTGGCCTTGGCGGACGCCGTGGACGCCATGTACCCCGGGAACGCGGCGGCGGCGGCGGCGGCGGCGGCGGCGGAGTCGTCGTAGAAGTAGCCGGCGTCCCCGCCGCCGCGCGCCGGCGTCCGCCTGCTGGGCCGGACGAAGGACCGGCGCGCCGAGCAGCTGAGCAGGCGGTCGGTAGCGTATTCCTCCCGGTAGGGCGACTGGTGCGCGACGGGGACGTCCTTGTCGTAGGGCTGCGGCTGGTGGTGGTGGGAGCCGAAGCCGACCCACTCCTCCAGCCAGCTCCACCGCTGGTCCGTCTCGTCGTACCTCGACGTGGGCGGCCTCCGGATGCCCAGCTTCTCCTGCACGAACGACACCATCGTCAGCATCCCTCCATCCAGCGCAAAGAAGACACTACGTGTACTGTGAGTGAACCGGAGTGTCGGTGACGTAGTAGTACGTTTTGGATGGAGGCGTACTGGAGGGCGCGAACTCGCTTCAAGGCGGCCTCCTCCCTGCTCCTCATCATGGCGCTCATCTCTTCCTTTGAGAAGATGCTGCTGTCCCACCCGCCCTTGCCTCCTCCTCCCACCTGCTGGTACTGCTGGTCATCCTCCTGCACGCGCAGCGCAAGAGAAGAAACAGAGAAGAAGCACTTTCAATAATTTGCCTGCAGAGTGGTACTGTACTGTACTAGTAGACTGGTTAGAGAGACCGGCCGGGTCACCGACAGCGGCGCCGGAACCCAGGCACACGCAAACGGCCACCGAGATATGCCCGAAAACTCAGGATGTTCTCCACGCCGATCTACTATACCTCGTCCGCCTCCGTGATCGAGAAATTAAATGCTACTAGTACACGAAGGTCGCGCGACGTCTCAAAAGTCAAAACAGGTTCCGCGATTCTTGCAGACAGTTTCATGTGTGCGTGTTTCTATTTGCTGTGTAGACATAGGCTAGTAGCATGTGGCCAGTGTCCCGGCTGCTGCTGCGCACCACGGTCCACGTGTGATCCTGCAAGCCTCTTGCGTATGGCCATGGATCGATGGTTGCCGGACGGCGGCCACCGCCGCCAGCTCAACCGCCGTCGCCACACACACACCACGAACAGGCGCATGTGCCGTGCGCGACTGACGACAGCGAGATGTCACACTGACTGACGCGACGACATTCGGGGGCCACGCACTCACTCACTGCTCTTGCACACCAACCACCGGGCCGGCTTTACCCACATGCCGATGCCGATCGAGCATGTGCGGAGGGAATCATTCGCACGTTCGCCGGCAGGAACCGGAACCGATCGAGAGAAGGGGATTTTCACGGTACGGCGAGGCCGTCTCGTCAGGGTCTGCCAGGGGAAGGGAAGGGAAGGGAAGGTGACTTACGTTGTAAACGGCGGCGCCGGCGACGTGCATGTCCCGCCCTCCTCCTCCTCCTCCTCCTCGCATCAGAAACAGCAGGTCGTCGTCGTCGTCGTCGTACGGGTGAACCGGCCTTCCAACGCCGCGGTGGCGCGCCTGGATCTTCATGAGGGACTCGAGCCCGCGAAGCGTGGCCGCCGTCTGCCGCCGCACCGCCTGCCCGCGGATCAGCGCCTGCAGCCGCACCAGACCCTTGAGCGCCCGAAGAGCCCGACGAGCCTGAAACCGTAAACCAACCGTTTTTCAGTACGCGTACACACGCACACACACGTCGCGTCGCGTCGGTCGGTCAGTCAGTCGCGACGACACGCATTCCAAACTCTTTCACGTAGTACCAGGTAGCCGCGGTACGCGGACTGGATCACGACGGCGGCCCGTTCGTGCCTGGACGGCTGCTGCTGCTGCTGGGTGCCGGTGAGGCGGACCACCTCGGCGGCGGCGTGCGCGGCCGCGACCGCCGCCTCGGCGGCCGCCGCGGTGGCGAGGGCGACGGCCATCGCGTGCTTGCTCTGCTCGTCCTCCGCCTGCGCCTGCTGCCTGACCTTGTGGTCCGCCGCCGCCTCCGCCGGCGCGGGCAGCGCGAACGAGGTCGAGGCCTGATGGGTCCGCAGCTTCCCCGGCAGCCACCGCCTGCTCCTTCCCTTCTGCTTCTCCGGTGGCTTGCCGGGCTTCTGCTTATTCGTCGTCGGCTCGGAGGTGAAGAGCCGCCTGATGCGCTCGAACCAGCTCCGCCGCTGCCGCTTCTCCTTCTCCATTTTCGATCGCCGTGCCTCTGCCACTGCGGGCGACCAGCACACAAACGCTCCGAGCTCCGCTCCGCCGAGTGAGTGAGTGAGTATACCTACCTGAACGGATCAATGAAGCAGGAGACAGCAGTAGCAGTGAGGCACAAAATGAACATCAGCATCACCGGAAATGCCGCAACAACAACTAAAAATGAATGCCGTCCGTTCGTGCGTCTCGATCGCAGCGCAGGATCTACGGAAAATTTTGACTGAATGTCTGGCAGCACTTTGCCGGAAACACAAGCGACTGTCGGTGTCTGCTAATAGTACTAATCACAAACAAAAGATGGTGGACAAGATAGCCAATGGGGGAACAACGATATTCTGAAGAGGAGGATGGGAAAGAAGCTGGGATCCAAGTGCGCGTAGTGTAGTACTACCTGCTTAATCTGTAGCGGGGATCACTGGAGCGTCAAGGTCTCAGTTGCTGCAGCGGACGACGCGAACAGAGAGGGAGAGACAGGGGGCTTAAAGAGGGAAGCCGTGCCTCATGGTCGCCGTCTCTGCGCGGAGAAGAACAAAACTCCAGTGGAAGGCCAGCAGGCCGTGCTCCCCATCGGAGGAGAACCCCACATGAGAGCACAAAACTCTCTCTCTCTCTCTCTCATCATTTACTATTAATACTGCTGCTATGAATATGCTGCAGTATTCCCACATTTCGCAAGGAGACGTCGAGACGTGGCAAGTTGGGACTTGGGAGTTGGGAGACGCTGCCCTTGGCCTTCTTCCACGTTCATTCATGAGGACTGCCGCGCTTTGTTCTTTGACCGACGGTCTTCACAATGCCCGGGTACACGTACATTGTATGAATGAGGATTCAATACTATGACCGTATTATTTTTAGGGTTTAATACATTTACGTTAATCCTCATTAACACAAATGTATAAGTAAACCTTAAAAATCCTAAATCATAAACACAAATATATAAATGTATTTCAACAAATTAATGCATTTCTCGCTCTAATGATCGTCAGGTCACTCTTCACATCTCCAAAGTTACCTTCGGTGCCCATTACATGTACGTAGAAAAGGGAAAAAGTCGGAGAAACAAAAAAAGGCTCCCTAAATAACCTGACGAAAGCACGCACGGCACGGGGGGACACGTGGCGCTTCCTTTTGTTACCAGTACAGCCTAGTACTATTAGAGATCTGATCAAAAGCCGTGAAGCCAGCAGCGCTTGCGTTTCGAACGGGGGACATCATCCTTGCATTTGCATAAGTAAGCGTCAGTAAACAGTGACCATCACTGGGTGTAGCCATACAAAAACAAAGGTTCTGCGAGGAAACGCGCTGTTCTAGGACAGAGAACTAACTCTAGGCCTTTTTTTCTTAAAAAAAAAAAACAAACACCCGGACCATGCTGGAGTTTGCCGTCGAATGCCCATGCCCAAAGCAACCTTGTATTCATCAAAAAAATAAAAAAAGCAAAGCTTGAATTCATCTGCTGCGCCATTGATGTCGAGGAAAAGTACCCATTTGACTGTCTTCTTTTCAGCGGGACAAAAGGTCGGCCTTCAGATTCAGATTCAGATCCAATCCACAACACTAAGTGTCCCATCAACACCAACTGACGGCAAGATTAACGATAATAATAATGCCGGCGAGCAAGACGTCAACCACGTGACAGAGACCGAGGAGCACGAGGCCGGAGGGAGGGGAGGGCAACCAGGGGGGAATGAATTAGATGATGATCGGAGCTCAGCCTCCTTTCATTTCATAGGCCCGGCCCCCAGCAGTCAGGATAATTCTCGCTGTGCTCTGCACATGTTAAGGCTCTAGCTCCATCATGTGATGCTGTGTGAGCGTGTCTGTGAATCCTTCCTCCTACAAACATCCATCCTTATGATCAGGTCCCCGTTATTTTGTTGCCGACATAATCACACAAAGGTAAACGGCCATGACTTTGGGGCGATTGGGTTGGGTCCCTGCCAAGATTCTGCTGAGTGGTCACTTCAGTACTATGTCAATCCTCAAGTAGCCGGAACAACGGGCTTGGGTTCTTCTGAGTAGCGGTAGATTAATGTGGTATGGCTCCAAGATCCAATGGCAAATCCAGTGTCAGTTGACTCTCTCCGCTAATGTTGGATTTTTTTTTTTCTTCCTCCTTAACTACGAGATCTTGTTGTATCGCTCGCTCCAAGATCCGATGGCTAATTAACATTGAACTTTAGGGTGACAGTAACTTCATCATTAGTGCTATCCTTAAATTATATCTGGAACAGTCAACCTTGGGGCCACGAGATTAGCGATGTTTCAACAGATTTTCCCTGTACAAGTGTTCACCTTTCCCTCTTTTTCATGTGTACCAAGTTGTGATTAGTACACAGAGTACAGACAATTAAGCAAACAACCCGACAAAACCGTGACCTGGCGAAAATGAAAAGCGCAGAGTTAATCGGAATTACACGGTGTTCAGCTAAACCATTTACTAGCAACGAAATGCTAAGGAGGTTGGCTCCAACAACTCAAAATGATAGCAGTAGCCATGGACGGAGTTGGCGGCAAGTAAAGAAAGTACTCTGTAGAAGAAGAGGACTAGAGGCGGAGGAGAAGGTAATTAAGCGCAACTCTCAGACAATCACTCATAGACGGCGCCCACAATAATGAGGACGAGTTGAGTTGTGCCAAAAGGAATAGAAGCAAGAAGGCCCATTTTATGCAGCCGGACAAGGATACAGAAGGCCCAAAGCGTCAAAACTCCCGCGTAACTACTTACTGAATCTGGTCCCTCTCCTTCTCAAAACAAAACAAAATAAGAAAAAAAAAAAAACCATTACCGAGTAGAATGCTCCGTCGTCCTAACACTCACTCAAACGAAGTACTCCCTCAGTTCTTTATTAATTATTGTTATTAACTTTGGTCGAAAACTTTGACCGCTAGTCTTATTTCAAAAATTAGTTCAAACATGTAAAATTAAAAATTAGAATTAAAAAATCTTCAGTAATAAATCAAATCCTAACAAAATATGTAATATTTTTTTATACTTTTTTAAATAAGACAAATGGTCAAATTTATTGATCAAAGTCAATAGTGACAAAAAAAAACGGAAGGAGTAACTGGGCTAATCATGAACAATCATCTTACATGCTTTGCTTTTTATTGTTTGGATTATTTGCTCCACGACAAATGGACTGAAAACAATGATGTTTTGATTCAATGACTAATTTAGATTTAGGTTTGTTCGAGATGTTTTTTTAACCTTTTTTCTCTTTTTTACCTTACATAGTTCTTTTTGTCAAAATATTTTTGTTCTGGGTGCTTTACCCTGTCTTTTTATTTTTAGTTCTTTTTTATTAGTTTGTTATGTCTCAATCATCGGTATCTTCTCCTTCACCTCCTCTTCCAACGAAGTTGATAAAGACTACATCAACCTTGGCACTCTATTCATATCCTCTGCACTCTATTCATAGCCTTGGCATCGTCATTGCCTCTGCACTCTATTCATAGCCTCCTCTCCCATCGTCATTGCCTCTGCACTCTATTCATAGACTCACTCCACCTGCATCGTCATTGCCTCTGCACTCTATTCATAGCCTCCTCTCCCATCGTAGCCTTGGCCGTATGAAAGAAAGGTCCCCAATAATGCAGTCCATCATTTCCGCTTCCTCACTAACAAGTATCCTTCGGCTTGCTCTTTTTGTACGATCTTATTTGATTATTATTGTCTTGTAAATGTTAGTGAGGATAATAATGAGATGCCTACTACTAGATTCATGGTCTAAGGAACGTAAAGCAATTGAAAGGAGGACAAAGAGCTGAAGACAAATTTGTCAATTATATTACAATAAAAAATTTAAAGACAATCAAATGATATGAAAATAAAACATGACATATTTTGAAACAAAAAATAAATTTAGTTAGTGACGAGAATAAAAACTCACTAATCTAATGGGAATAACAGAAAGGCAGGATAAAACAGAAATTTCTGAGAGAAGGAATGATAGCATCGTATTCAAATGGATCATTAGTAGGAGTTTGTGTGAAATACTTTTGAAATTCCAAGCTGTCCATTGGTAAAAGTCAGAAAGGAAAACAGCAAGAAATGCTCTAGCAGCACCCGTTCAGATCCCCACCGTCGTCCCTCTACTTCGTCCAGATCTCTCAACCTCGCGCGCCACGTTCCTGTCTAGCATTCTCCCTCTACCCACCGCGCCACCGCGCTCGAGATCACTGCGACCATCGGCGCCGCTGCTGCTGAGGCGGCCGGAGGAGGCGGCGAGCGTCGTCGGCAGGTCGTGCAGGCGCGGCTCGCCGGGGCAGGATGAGCGGGCACGACTCCAAGTACTTCTCTACAACCAAAAAGGGGGAGATCCCCGAGCTCAAGGAGGAGCTCAACTCCCAGTACAAGGTCCGCCGCCCCCGCCTTACCACCTCGTTCTCGTTCTGTCGTCACCCGCCGTGCCGCGGGTTGGTTCGTGCGTGCGGATCCAGATCTAGGCTAGACGGGAGCGTTAGGGCGCCAAGCTTGTCCATTCCTAGATCTGCGGGTCTTTTGTTGCTCTTACTACCGAGGTCTGTTCATGGTCGAGGGATTGGAGGTTGCCCCCGGCGTGCGCATTTTGATCATATGCTGGGGGCCACTGCGCTGGAATTTGTAGAATTTGGAGCGCGATTGGGCTGCTCTTGCTGTTGGAGCGAGGACTAAATTCAAGTTTCATGTCAAATTTTTTGCTGTATGGACCGAATATTGTCGGGTTTCAATGGTCTACTGGTTCTTTGTATTTGTTAGATGAAACAGCATGTGGTTGGACAGCCTTTGAGCAATTAGGAAATCACAAAGTGCATGAGCTATACAATGCTCAGACACACATAGACATGACAAGGCGGAGCCAGGACCGTTCTACATGGTCAGCTAACCCTGATGACTTCGTGAAAAACCAGTTGAAATCACTAAGCAGATAGTGGCTGGCAATGGGGATGATCATGATGATGTCCTGGCATGGCTTTGCTTGATCGCAACATTTCTTAAGTGTTACCTGTGCCATGATCATGCTGATCTTTTATTGCTCCACAACATGTACTGTAAATTATATTTGTTCGAATTCCTGAAAGAAAGAAAGTACATATCCCTGTCATCAGCATGCACATACTATTGTGAATAAGATGGTCATGTCTTCATGATGAATTGTAACTCACATATTCACATCATGTTAATACTCAGTTTTAATCTGAGAGTATAAATCAAGTTTGATGTAAGCTATGCAGCATGGTGCTTGGATGTATTCGGAAGTACACATAGACTGGTACTAATGATATTGCTGTTGCAAATACAGGACAAGAGAAAGGATGCTGTCAAGAAAGTGATTGCTGCAATGACTGTTGGAAAAGATGTCTCATCATTGTTCACTGATGTTGTGAACTGCATGCAAACTGAGAACCTGGAACTGAAGAAGCTAGTATATTTGTATCTCATCAACTATGCTAAAAGTCAACCTGATCTTGCCATACTTGCTGTGAACACATTTGTCAAGGTAAGAAACTATGACGTTACTTGCACTAAACATCTGCACATGAATTAAGATTATTGTATGACCAAAGCAATTGACCTGGATTACCAGTGAATTAAATGGTGGATGACTTGACTTCTGCAGGATTCACAAGATTCAAATCCTTTGATCCGTGCTTTAGCTGTCAGGACAATGGGTTGCATCCGTGTGGACAAAATCACGGAGTACCTCTGTGATCCGCTTCAAAGATGCCTTAAGGTCTTTCCTTTAGAACATTTGTGAATTTTGTAACCCCTCTTTCATCTAAATAACTAATGCACATTATTAAAATGGTTCGTGCAGGATGATGATCCTTATGTGCGGAAGACTGCAGCTATTTGTGTTGCTAAGCTTTATGATATTAATGCTGAACTGGTAGAGGACAGAGGATTTCTAGAGGCCCTTAAAGACTTAATATCTGACAATAATCCTATGGTAGTTGCAAATGCTGTTGCTGCTCTTGCAGAGATTCAAGATAGCAGTGTCCATCCAATCTTTGAGATCACCAGTCATACATTGTCAAAGCTGCTGACTGCTCTGAATGAATGCACAGAGTATGTTGCACATGTTACTGTCTTGTGTTTTGAATTTGTTGGGAATTTACGAGGTCTTTTAACATTTTGGTGACCTTGCAGATGGGGTCAAGTTTTCATTCTGGATTCTTTATCAAGGTACAAAGCTGCAGATGCCAGAGAAGCAGAGAATATAGTGGAACGAGTTACACCCCGTCTCCAACATGCAAATTGTGCAGTTGTTCTTTCTGCAGTCAAGGTATGCTATTACTTCATTGTACTCAGAATACATTGCAGAAAGGTTTTAAGCATTTTGTCATGCCTGTGCAACTTGTATCTGTACAAATGCAACAAATGTGGCAATACTGAGTACTAATCCATTTTCTTGTTTCTATTGCTACTTTGATTGTTCCAAAGGGTCTTTTAATTAGGCCGCCACTTATTTGTTTTTTTTTTATCTTGAATTTATATGGCGATAAGCCGGCAAAAGAGTTGTTGCCATGATTTCTTCTAGAAAACCTTCCTGTGCTTTCGAGGGAGAACGATTACCGCAGACCTACAATAATGATCTGAATTTAGGCGTGCAAAGGGGTGGCCATAAGGGTACCTTCCAACTCTTTCATACAATCAAGTGAACTTCTTTCTTATAAAGTGGATTAATTTTGGACAGTTAGTGCATTTAATTGAACTAAAGAGGCTTGGAGAGGTACCCTCAGGGTTTTCCAATTTCCACAACTAGAGCTGATGGTTTTGTGAAGGGTCCTAAAGCTACTAAAGCACTTGTTTGGTTTATTTTCACTTTCTATGGCAGGTGGCAATGTTTTGTTGATTCTATCTTCTCTTACTTTTTAGATTATCCTTCTACAAATGGAGCTCATTACTAGCACAGATGTAGTTCGGAATCTCTGCAAGAAAATGGCGCCTCCACTTGTAACTCTTTTGTCAGCAGAGCCTGAGATTCAATATGTGGCCCTGAGGAACATTAATTTGATTGTTCAAAAGAGGCCTACAATACTTGCTCATGAAATTAAGGTGAAATGTTTTTTCTGTTTTTTCTTCATCAATCAAGTCGCCATGTGTGCTTCTGTAATGTAACACTATGCTTGGCTGTAGGTATTCTTTTGCAAGTACAATGACCCTATATATGTTAAGATGGAAAAGTTGGAGATTATGATAAAGCTTGCATCAGATCGGAACATAGATCAGGTACAAAATCATCTTTTTGATTGTATGGTATTTATGGGTTCTAGCACATCTTTATTTATGCCAAATATTATTTCCATACACACTTTTTTTAATTGTTTTATGGCTTCATGCATAGAAGAAATACAGAAGTTTTGGTGAAATTATCTGGAATTTTTAAATGTATCTAACATATTTCTGTTTTAAGAGTTCCATTGGTACTAATGATTTCTTTTCCGCATTGCTTCAGATGCTAACATATCTTTGACCAGGTATTATTGGAGTTCAAAGAGTATGCTACAGAGGTTGATGTTGATTTTGTGCGGAAAGCTGTTCGTGCTATTGGAAGATGTGCTATTAAATTGGAGAGAGCTGCTGAAAGGTGCATCAGTGTTTTGCTTGAGCTGATAAAGATAAAAGTTAATTATGTCGTACAGGAAGCTATTATTGTTATCAAGGACATCTTCAGACGCTACCCTAACACGTGAGTGCTTCTGCATGGATTGATGCTCTGCATTGTGGAACTGTTGACCTTCTTGAATTCCACTTCTGTTTTGCTGAGTAAATGTCATGTATTGATTAACTGTTTTCTGTTGAATACTTATTATAGGTATGAATCTATTATTGCGACACTATGTGAAAGTCTGGACACTCTAGATGAACCAGAGGCTAAGGTCTTCATCAATGAACAGCTCATTAAATTCCTATATTTCTACATGGAAAGTTATATTTTCTGTTCACATGCATCTCTTTCTCTTGCTAGGCATCAATGATTTGGATAATTGGGGAATATGCTGAAAGAATTGACAATGCTGATGAACTTCTTGAGAGCTTCTTGGAAACATTCCCAGAAGAACCTGCATTAGTTCAACTGCAGCTGCTAACGGCTACTGTAAAACTGTTTCTTAAGAAACCAACCGAGGGGCCGCAACAGATGATACAGGTTGCATTTTTTGTTCTTAAACTACCAGTGTTTGTGATATTTTTCAATATTGTTTACATGACAGCTTTTATGGTTGATATAATAATTAGTGAGAGCACTGAGAATAATACTACTAATATATGAAATTACCAATTGCTCCAATAAGAATGTATGCTTTTCTTCTGAATGATTCACATCCTATTGAATATTGTGATGAACAATGCCATTCAAATGACTTTTTGAGACCATAGCTCACTTTTTTTTCTTACAATGTCATGTAGGCTGTTCTCAATAATGCAACAGTTGAAACAGACAATCCTGATTTGCGTGATCGGGCTTACATATACTGGCGACTTCTATCCACAGATCCAGAGGTATTTAGTGTTTGAACTTTTTGATTGAGTTATCTGTTACTCATTTACTCACCATGTTGGCTTTTTGCAGGCTGCAAAAGATGTTGTTCTGGCAGAGAAACCTGTGATCAGTGATGATGCCAATCAGCTTGACTCATCACTTCTTGATGAGTTGCTAGCAAATATTTCTACCCTTTCTTCAGTATATCACAAACCTCCGGAAACATTTGTCAGCCGTGTTAAGGCTGCTCCTAAGGTTGATGATGAAGAGTTTGCTGAAACAGGGTATTCTGAGTCGCCTTCTCAGGGAGTTGATGGGGCATCACCTTCATCTAGTGCTGGCACATCTTCCCATGTACCAGTCAAGCAGCCGGCAGCTGCATCCCCAGCAGCTTCTGCACCAATGCCAGACCTTCTAGGTGATTTGATGGGTATGGATAATGCTATTGTTCCTGTTGATGAGCCTGCGGCATCTACAGGGTCAGTAAAGCAGTAAAGCGCTTTTATGTTTTTTAATCCAAATTCTACTTTACTATATATTTAATTTTTTCAAATACCATACATTCATGTTATGTGACATAACAGTTAGTTGACCATTGTTTTTTTTTTTTTCCACAGCCCTCCACTACCTGTCTTGCTTCCTTCTACCACTGGCCAAGGGCTGCAAATTAGTGCACAACTAGCACGCCGTGATGGCCAGATATTTTATGATATATCTTTCGAGAATGGCACCCAGGGGGTATTAGATGGATTTATGATCCAGTTTAACAAAAACACCTTTGGTCTTGCAGCTGGTGGACCGCTTCAGGTGCTGCTATGAGTATTTTCTATAAACATCACAAATAATGTTTGACTTGTTAGTTTTATGTACTGATCATTGTCTTTCAATGAATAAGGTTCCTCCGGTGCAACCAGGGACCTCAGCCAGGACACTTCTACCTATGGTTATGTTCCAGAACGTTTCCCCAGGTGCACCAAACTCGTTACTTCAGGTTGCTGTGAAAAATAATCAGCAGCCAGTGTGGTATTTCAATGACAAAATTCTGCTTCATGTCTTCTTTGGTGAAGATGGAAAAATGGAGCGAACAGGTTTTCTTGAGGTAAAATAAAAATGAACGCTAAAGCTCTCTTGAATCTAGGGGTTTTGAAAAGGGGAGGGGTATTTTGTAAGTCATGTCCTATCATTTGTTACCTTTATCTGAAGTTTAATTGATTTTGTGTATCTGCAGACCTGGAAATCTCTACCTGATGACAATGAGTTTACAAAAGAATACCCCAGCTCTGTTATCAGCAGCCTAGATGCTACCATCGAACGCCTTGCAGCATCAAATGTGTTCTTTATAGCCAAGCGAAAAAATGCAAACATGGACGTTCTGTACATGTCCGCAAAGATTCCCCGTGGAATTCCGTTCCTAATAGAGCTAACCGCTGCAGTTGGTGTCCCTGGTGTAAAGTGTGCTGTGAAAACTCCAAACAAGGAGATGGTCCCACTCTTCTTCGAAGCTATGGAGGCTCTTATTAAGTGATGGGAACACTTTGAACAGATTGGTGCTTCTCCCAAATTGATCAGTTGATAGCGGCCATAGTTATTTTGGGTATGTGAGATTTTCACAGAAGTCGGTGTGAGTTGTATTTTTGTTGTTTTGTATTATTAGATTGCAGCATTTGGAACTGCTAGCTTCATGGTACCAATTTTTCCTCACAGAATGGCTGGACATGACATGTTACGTCATAAGTTGTATATCGTCCACTGTTGGAGTTGAACTCCTTTTCTTGTTATTTTATTATATGCATAGCGTATGAAAATGTTATTCCTAGATTTCGACATCTGATGTAAAGGTAATACAAGGCAAAACATATGCTTCACCTACTGTGCTAACGGCAGTTGCTTTCTTTTATTAAGGAGCCGATGGCACTAGAATCCGGTGCGCATATGTGGAATAGGTTTCGGCTGCCGCGGCGTGATGCGCTCAAGTGTCTGCCTGAGGATCTCGGCGAGCGGGACCGGCGTTACGGACGTGTCGCCGTGAAATGCCTGCTTGTACGCCGGGTCGGCCGTGAGGTCCCCGCCCTGAAGCGCCAGGCGAAGGATGTGCCGCATGTCCCTCGGTGTCGTCTCGCTCCGGACGTCCAGCTCCGGGCCGTCCACGTGCACCTCGTAGCCAGGCATCAGCAGCGTCGTGACGCTCGGTTCGCCGCCCTCCTCCCGCTGCGGCCCCTCGTAGTGGCGCGCCGCGAACTGGCCGTCTGCCGCGCCGCCGCCAAGGACGGCCTCATCGTCGTCGTCGTGCACGCCCTGCCAGTGGTCGCCGTCGGACGCGCCGCGCTGCCAGCACGCCTCGTCCGACTCCAGGTCGCTCCCGACCTCCTCCTCCTCCTCTTCCGTGCCGGGCTCCGAGGAGTCCTCGTCGAGGATCACGACGAGCCAGAACTCGACGTCGACGATCTCCTCACCCTCCTCCGCGAACCTGTTGTTGGTGGTCCCTCGAACGTGCGCGACCGCCTTCTTCGCCTCCCGGGCCACCTCCTGGCGCAGCGTCGGGTGCTGGCCGGCGACGACCTTGCCCACCAGGAGCTGGAACATGCCGTCGACCACCGCGGCGCCGCCTCTGTCGTCCCTGAGCTCGCCGACGGGGACGTTGCACCTGACGGCCCGCTTCACGGCGTCGGCGACGCTGCAGCGGCTGAACGCGACGACGAGCCTGAAGGTGGCAATCGGGACCGCCTCCGGTGAGGACGATCTCTGAGCCACAGGGATCACGGCCAGGTAGGCGGTCTTGTTATCGCCCTGCTCCCGCGCGAGCTGGACCAACTCCGTCGCCACCGCCATTGTTGTCCTGTCCTTCGTTATTCCGCAACTTGTCTGATACTAGGAGGTCCTGTACCGTGTATATGACCCGAGTAAGCACAGTACGTAATTGATTTGTGTATCTGTCTGACCCGCCCCATACGTGCGTTTATATACGCGGTTCGAGTAGAGACCACCGCACCGATTCGAATCTGACGCCCAAACCCGATTCGGCTTCGTACATAGGCGGGCGGGCCGGCCTGCTAACGGTGGGCTGAGGAAAGAGGGCCGTCGCGCAGAGCGAGGCTGGGCTCGAAAGCACGAAAAGGGAAGAAAAAAGCCCCCGGCCGGTTGGTTCTTTCCAGAGTGGATGGCTTAGCGGGGGTCCTCCGACCGGCCGGCTTCTTTTCCGCCGCCTCCACTTTTTTGCTGTCCGCTCTGCTGCTGCTTCTCTGCTCTGCGTCCTCTCGGTCTCGAGGCGACTCTCAATCCCCACTTCATCTGGCAAACCGGGCCCGGGATTCGAGCCCCGCGGCGGTTGCTTACGATTTTCGAATCCCGAGGGCGGATCGGCGGAGCACCGGGGGAACAATGCCGCCTCACGCGGCGCTGCTGCTCCTGCTGGTCGCAGCCATCATGTTGGCCGCGGCGCTGGCGCCGGCGCGGGCGGGGGACCCCTACGCCTACTATGACTGGGAGGTCTCCTACGTCTCGGAGCAGCCGCTCGGCGTCAAGCAGAAGGTCCGTCCGCTCTACTGTTCCTCTTCTCAATTCTGTCCTCTGGCAACAGACAGCGTCAGTTACACTTACAGCAGCGACGACGACACTCGGACACTGACAATGGCAAATGGCATGTCAGGTTATCGGCATCAACGGGCAGTTCCCGGGGCCGGCGCTGAACGTGACAACCAACTGGAACGTGGTGGTGAACGTCCGCAACGCGCTGGACGAGCCGCTGCTGCTCACCTGGAACGGCGTGCAGCAGCGGAAGACGGCGTGGCAGGACGGCGTGCTTGGCACCAACTGCGCTGTCCCGCCCGGATGGAACTGGACCTACCAGTTCCAGGTCAAGGACCAGGTCGGCAGCTTCTTCTACTTCCCCTCCACGCCACTGCACCGCGCCGCCGGAGGTTACGGCGCCGTCACCATCAACAACCGCGACGTCATCCCCATCCCGTTCCCGTTCCCCGACGGCGACATCACGCTCTTCATCGGGGACTGGTACAACAGCGGGCACAAGGAGCTCAGGAAGGCCCTCGACGGCGGCACGCCGCTGGGCGCCCCCGACGGAGTGCTTATCAACGGATTGGGGCCCTATCGCTACAATGAGTCAGTCGTTCCGCCCGGCCTCGTCTACGAGAGAATCAATGTTGATCCAGGTTTCGAAATTTGAACTTGCATTTTGTAACCGCTCTCTTTATCATTGTTTTTCCATCAGCACTACTAGGTTGGTAGGGACAGTGACAATGTCGGCGACTCGGCGGTACTATATGAAAATGAAATCCTGAACGACAACGTCAGATCCTGAATTTTATAATGTTAATTATTCCGTCTTGTGATTTCAGGGAGGACTTACAGGTTCCGTGTACACAATGTTGGTGTCTCAACAAGCTTAAATTTCAGGATACAAAACCACAACCTACTCCTAGTGGAGACCGAGGGCTCCTACACCTCGCAGCAGAACTACACCAACCTGGACATCCATGTCGGCCAGTCCTACTCCTTCTTAGTAACCATGGATCAGAATGCCAGCACTGACTACTATGTGGTCGCTAGCGCTCGCTTTGTTGATCCCTCTGTCGTGGATAAGTTAACTGGTGTCGCAATTCTCCATTACTCAAACTCTCAGGGCCCAGCCTCTGGTCCTCTGCCTGATGCCCCCAATGATCAGTATGACACTGCGTTTTCCATCAACCAAGCAAGATCGATAAGGTACTCCTAAGTAGGTTTTTGCACTCTGCATTCGCTACATTGAAAATGTTATTTAAATTATCTTAATGCATCATTCAACCATTGTTCTGTTTCAGATGGAATCTCACAGCCAGCGGTGCTCGCCCCAATCCACAGGGCTCATTCCATTACGGCGACATTACCGTCACAGATGTGTATTTTTTGCAGAGTGGACCTCCAGAGCTCATAAACGGGCAGCTTCGAGCTACTCTGAATGGAATATCTTACATTCCTCCATCAACCCCCTTGTTACTTGCACAACTGTTTGATGTCCCAGGAGTGTACAAATTGGATTTTCCTAATCACCCGATGAATAGACTTCCAAAAGTCGACACATCCATCATAAACGGCACCTATAAGGGCTTCATGGAGATCATATTCCAAAACAATGCCACGACTTTGCTGACCTACCACTTGGATGGCTATGCTTTTTTTGTTGTTGGGTAAATCTCATGCCACACTGCTCCTCATTTTTATTTGGGTCTGCGCTTTCTTACTTATGGTTGTTATTCTCAGGATGGACTATGGATTATGGACTGAGAATAGTCGAGGCACCTATAACAAATGGGATGGTGTTGCACGCTCCACAATCCAGGTCAGTCTCGATGTCTTTGTGGATGCCAAGCTCAGTTGACTCATCTGATTGTGTATGATCTGCAGATAGCCGCTAAATTCTTTTACATGCAGTTTGATTGGTGCAAATATCAACACATATCAATAATTAGATGGTAATCTGTCAACATGATTGCAGGTATTCCCTGGAGCCTGGACGGCCGTTCTTGTGTTTCTGGACAATGCAGGCATATGGAATCTGCGTGTACAGAACCTTGACAGATGGTACCTTGGGCAAGAAGTGTACATCAATGTGGTTAATCCAGAGGATAACAACAACATGACTGACCTTCCTGATAATGCAATTTTCTGTGGTGCACTGTCAAGCCTACAAAAGTGAGTGTCATCTGAATTCACATATGTTAAGTTTCTTAGAGTAAAATACACTGCAGGTCCCTAAACTATTCACCCTGTGTCATTTCTAAATCCATTTGGAAGACAGAAATATATTGTGACCATTTTAAAAAAGAAAATTTTGTTGTATGACACTTTTTAGTCAAGGAACACTGCAACCCGATATTGGTAATGTAACATTGAGAAAACGTAGTTTTTGTCCTCAAGATACTATAGTTTGAGAGAAAACTATTATAATTTTTCTTATCTCAATGCATAACATACATGATCATTTAAAATTAAAAAAAAAAGAAAAACTCGACCCGCGGAGTAAGACAGCTCCGCCTTTCGGGCATTTTGTTAAGAAAAAGACGTTCTTACGTAGCTCGAAAAAATTCCTGAACTTTCTTTACTCCGCTCTTATAATAAGAGTCTTGGGATCTGTAACCGATGTGAGTTTAGGTCGGTCCTTAATCTGTGTTTTGACGCGGACTACTACGTAGAGATTTTTTCAACCTTATTCAAAAATTCGCGTCCTGAATGATCGAACCTAGTACCTGAAAAGTTCCACTTAAACGCTCGGCCCTTTGGTTTTTTTTCTCATATGAGTTTCTTTTTTTAGAAAAAAGACCTAACTTATACAGTAAAAATAGATTTGGACCTTATTTGACACAACAAAAATAGTTTAGGAACCCAAATGATCAGTTTGAGAGTTTATGAATCTAGATGACACATCACAGATAGTTTAGGGACCTACGGTGCACTTTACTCTTGCACTTATGTCTGCCTGTTCTAACAATAGCATTTTGTTGATTTTTTGCGCAGAGAGCAATCGCATAGATTCCAGTACTCCAAAGCTTTACCAGTTGCTCGGTTGGGGAGAACATTTTCCCTACTGGTTCTAGTTGCGTGGTTCGCTATCTGGTCATAAAAATCCAACCCAACCTTAAGTTTGTCTTCTGGGATTTTTGAGAATATTACTACTCCGGATTCCGGGAGATGAAAGCAGCTATGGAATACACAGATTGAATTAGTATCTTGGTGTTTGGATGATGCTTTGTATACATATTTGAGGATTGAACGTTTGGTTTAGTTATTACTCCAGCTTTCATTGATCAAGTGTAAATGCTTAAAGCAGGAGAGGCGCAAGTAAATGATTCATTTTTGTTTGCTGTAAGTGTAGCTCAAACGTATCCTGTATGTAACTTAAACAGTTAATTTAATTGCATTTCAAATAGTACTTAGAAAATTGACGCACAGCTCGGCTGGCATAATCCAGTTTATAATCCAGTTAGGACCCAAACACTACAATTTTAGGGAGCTGTCACAATTTGACCTATGGATGTTGATGTGGTTTACTGGAGTAGCATGGAGTTGCCCGCATGCTACGCGCCTACGCGGTCTTTGTAAACTAAGTGAACAGATACTTAGCAGCTAAGAAACGACCCTTCGCATATTAATTAAATAAAAAAAGGAGAGGTTCAGACTACTTCTACAGAACAAAGGAATACTCATCCATTTTTTTTATTCCCATCGTTTAGGACAACCCAAATGATGTAGCAATGGACTAAAAATATATATCTTAACGACAGAAAATAAAAATGAGGAGTACTACTAAAATCTATCATCAATGGCCGAGTGGGAATGGTTAAGACTGGATCCGATTGGACTGTTCATATAAACAGTAATAATCATATATTGAAATCAAGATGAAGCCGCAGGCAGATGTCCCAGACAAATCAGCTGCGGATTGCCAATGCCTTCGGTCCGTGAACAAAGAAAGTGCCTGCCTACATGTTCGGTGATCTAAGCTGAAAATGGCACCTGGCATGTTCTCATCTGGGAGCATTTAACACATTCAGCTTTGTGGAGTCAAGCTGAGTAAGCAAAGCTTCCATTTAGCACTACTAATCAAGAGCATCTCTCCCTCTCTCACTCTCTCTGCGGTTCCGTGCTAAGAAGGGAGGTGGGTGCGGCCATTCATGGCGTCCTGCGCGGCGGCGCACATGTTCGCCTACAACGCCACGCTCTGCGCCTGCGACCCGGGGTACTACCTGAGCCGGAGCAACGGGAGCGCCAGCTGCGCCGCGGGCGCCGGGTGGGAGGCGTGGCAGGTGGGCGCCGTGGGCGCGCCGCGTAACCAGAGCTTCTACTTCCTGGCGCCGGTTCTGTCGTTCGACGTCGTCCGCCGCCTCACCCAGTCGCAGGCCGTGATCCTCGAGGCCTTCCTCGCCGCGCTCCTCTCCTGGCTCGCCTTCTGCGCCGCCGCGAGGCTCGCCGGACGGGATCCCCGAGGGGAGAAGAGGCTCTTCCGGGCCCGGTTCTGGGTCAGCCGGCTCGACTTCTTCTTCGACAACAGCCACTGGACGGTGCGTCCCCTCGCCTTTGGTTTGCTCCGTCGTCCTCCTCATCTTCCGATTGGAACGCAATTTGAGCTGTTTGCTTTCGAATACACTCTGGATGAAGCCTCACATTCTTCACCAATCGAACATGTTGCAATAATTGCTGCCATATTTCCTCCCCATGGCTCGTTAGTTCTTAATCTAGGTTCTATTTCTTGAGTATGGGTTAAAGCCAACAACACGTGATTTTGTTGAGAACCATCAACCCGGTCTCTGCTTTGGGCTGGTGCCATCTGCCTTTCTCCAGCCACTGCTGCTTGGCAAAATATTTCCATTTTTCCATGACGCGGTTGCTGCCGTTGCTTCCTCGAAAATGTTCCTTGCTGGCTCAGCTTGATCTTTCCAATTTTATACTATACACTAAATAAGCTTATACATGAATGACCGCGCTATGCCATTTGACAGCAATTGGAATATTGCTAGTTGACTGCACAAACACACCCTTGTAGTCCTCTGCCACAACAGGGCATCACGACTCACCATTAGGACGGTCCTTTTGCACTTTGCACCAATAATTTATCATCACTCTCTGGAAATTGAAAACTATATTTCATTCTCCACTCTCTGGAAATGGAAAATGCAAACTATATTTCATTCTTGTTCTGAAAATTGCACTTTGCGTTTCTGAAAAAATCAGGAGGATCAGCAACTTTTGAGGAAAAGGAAACCGAATTGGGTGGGACGTGCTCAGTGGCAAGCCTGATACTCTTCATTGGATTACTCACAGTGTAATTGACTCGTTAGCTGCTTTGCTCGCTGCCAAAATCTTTACTCAATTAGTGACTTCACGGAATATTTTTTGTTGAAGTAATTCACTCTTTGCTCACTTCATGGCAGTCTCCTGTATCAAGTTATCAATAGGCGCAACATCGAAGTGCATCGAGTCAAGCCAGCCAATGTTCCTGACTTGCTCTCTGTTGTGAATGATCTCGAGTTCAACATAACCACAATTTCAGGCATGTCCTGTGCACAAGCGATCGCACCTTCATCAATTGCAAAGGGGACACCAGGGTTCATGGACTTCAGGGTGGTGCCCTTGTCAACATTGTTCACCTACCGCTGCACAAACACGAGCCGGGGTCCATCCATTTCACTCAAGTGCAATGGCTGCCGGATCCCTCCAAGAGACCACTATCTATCCTGGCATTTTGTTGATCTACCAGGGCAACCGGCTGCTGCTGTCGGATTTCAATTCATGTTGACTGCAAAACAGCATGGAGATAATGAACATGTGAGTTTTGTGAGTGGTGAGATGAATTCTGATGGTTATTCTGATGATCGTAACCTCAAGACGTTCAGGGGACGCGATTCCAATGTTCTTAAGATCCAGTTGTTCCCTCAGATATACACCAAACTTGGTAACTTGAGGCTCTTACAGCCACTGGTTCAGGACTTCACTGAAGGTTCTGCATTTTCAGATGTAGGCAGGTTGAATGCTTCTTTGCAGGATGCCAGGGATGGAGTGGTGAATACCACACTCTATATAAGTTATCTCTCGGACTACATTGTTGAGATAAGCAAGGAGAGTGTTATAGGCCCAGGTGAGTCCTCTCATGTAGGATGTCCTTTATGTGCATACTTTGCATTTCTAGCTTCTAATCATGGTTTTATCTGCAGTGAGTATACTTGCGAGTATTGGTGGTCTTTATGCCTTCAGTCTGGCAATTTGTCTCTGTCTCATGGCTCAAGTAAGTCTTACAAAAACTGTCTCCCAGTCAAAACTGTGGCAATGCTTTTCATCTGATGCCATCGGAACTAAACTGTAGCTTGCTATTAAGTTCCAATATCTGGGTGGTGGATCTCTGCATCATTATTTATTTGGGACCCTTGATCCATAATCACATGAAGTTCTATAATTTTGCCGATGAGTTTAGTTGGTACCCATGTCTTATTCACATGAAGTTCTATTTTCTTTGCAACACTACAATAAAGGAACAATTTTGCAATGCCTGTTTATCAGAGCAGCAATTGTTTAAGTATGCACACAATCATTTAATTAACACAATGAATTTTTAGTGTGAAGCCAGAATAACGAAGCTCCGTGATGAGGATACTAGGATGCTGAATATTCTGAGCAAACGACATGCTCGAAGGAATTGGGATAAGGTGAAGCATGTCCTGATCCAATGATATGCACTATATCCGTCTGATTCTTACCCTGATCAATAAAGCATATTGATTTCACCGCTAACAGGTTAGAAAGTTTGTCATGTATACCTGGGGTCCTAGCTACCTGGATCCAACTGATAGAAGTGGCAAGCAACCTGAAGGTTCAGTGATTGACTCTCTCCATAGACCATTTCATAAGAGAAGAAAACCAGTTCGAAGAACAGACTCAGAAGTCAATGAATCCAGAGGAGTCCCTGCTGACATGGTACAATGCTCATTCTTTTTTGGGTAGCTCTTCGTACTATATTTCACAGTCGTTCTTTTCTTTTTCAGTTTGGTTTAATCAAATCTTCTAGACTAAATCTAATTAAATGACAATCGCAGGGGGCTATTGACATTGAACGAGTTGATGAAGTGCAGCAGTCGAGCAGTTCTAGATAGGATGGAGGATTTTATTTATTTATTTATTTATTATTATTATTATTATTATTATTATTATTGACCAAATGCATTGATGGAGGATTTGGATGAAATGCTGACAATGGTGCGTGCATGGTAAAAAAATTACCCCTTCCTGTGGTCCTGGATGAAAAAAATAATTGGTTAGACGATTGGAGCAACTCAATCTGACGATGATCGCCGCACCCTTGGTCCTGAAGAGGTTTTGCCTATATGAATTATTCAATAACAGACAGGTAATAATTATGCTGAGGCAGCTTACAAGCTTGAAATTGCACTTTCGTCGATGCTAAAAGATCAAATGCTGGCATGCTGCTGATTAACTGATTGGTTCGGTCTGACCATAAGCAAACTTCGTATTACATTTTAGCTTTGTGGTTATAAGGTGTATCAGAATTGCACCTATACTGTTAATTTTAGGAATAGTAGAAACGGTCCTTTGTCTTGTTGCTGGTTTGTCATCCACTATTTGATCTGCTGGGCATTCAGAATGTAATATCCAGTTTGAAACGCAAATATTTGTTAATACCAGCTGACTGTTAGAACGTAGATTGATTCACTGAAGTTCATTGAAAATAAATTTCCTTCTAGTGTTGCAATCAAATTCTTTTATTGAGTAGCATTACTATTTACATTTTTATTTTCAATCGAAACCAGCTAAGTTCTCAAAGATTATTTATTGTTGCAGCATCTATCATATGCCCGTCATAAATAAGATTTATTCTAAAAAGAAGTAACTATAAGATATTAAATCATTTGAATGTACAGAAGAAAAAGGTTGCATTAAACAGGAAATGAATATAAACTTTCTAGTGGTTATATCTCGAGTAAATATGAAAGATGCATATACTTTTTTTTTGGAATTAGCAGGGATGGAGACATGACTGATCAAATAGTCAACGGCCTCAAGAACGGAGTAGTTAGTAGTCAAGTAGATTCAAGATTGAACAACAAGAAAGGTATATGTTACGAAAAAACTAGTATAACTTCCATCACCTGCTCCACATGAATCGATTTATAACCAAATAAATACAGATGAAAGACTGCATCCGTGGCTCCTTCCATAGTACAAAAATAATAAACAGAAACAGCGAAGAGCATGGATTGTGCCTTTGTCAACTTAAGGTTTACTAGCTAAACAGAGTCAGCTGTCCTGTTACATTCTCTCAGCTGGACTCCAACACGCAAGAAACAATTTCCTTGATGCTCAGAAATTTCAAAAGGCCCATAACATAATAGTCTCTGATAAGCCCCTGGGTCCGGCAAAATGGAGACAACTATAAGTTAGATGCCTTGACATCAACTGGAAATCTAATAGTAAGCGCAGCAGATCAGCACATCTATATAAGAACACTTGTCTTTCCTCTACTAATGCCACCTCATTGCACTAGAGTACCTGGAAATTAACCTTAAATAGAGATTCATCATTGTCTCTTCTCATGCTGAAAAACATGCAGCCAATACCCCATCTCTCCTTGTGCAAGAAGAAAGATCACAGGATGGCCATACCTTCGTTTAGCCTTGCTCTTCTCCTGCTGCTTTCCTTGTCCAGCGCATGCACAGAGCAGGAGAAGACCTTCCTGCTCCATTTCCTAACTGGCCTCTCACGGGACAGCGGCTTGGCCACGTCATGGCGGAATGGCACAGACTGCTGCACATGGGAAGGTATCACCTGCAACGGAAACAGGGAGGTCACCGAGGTATCTCTGGCATCCAGAGGCTTGGAAGGGCATATCTCGCCGTATCTTGGCAGCCTCAAGGGCATGCTGCGCCTCAATCTGTCGGCCAACTCTCTCAGTGGCAACCTTCCATTGGAAGTGATGTCCTCCAGCACCATGGTTTCTCTTGATGTCAGCTTCAATCGCCTCAGCGGGGGCCTGCAAGAACTGCCATCATCAATTTCTGGACTGCCTCTGCAGGTATTTAACATCTCAAGCAATTTATTCACAGGATTGTTTCCATCAACCACATGGGAGAAGACTAGGAATCTGGTTGCTCTTAATGCGAGCAACAACCGTTTTACAGGATGGATGCCATCATCTTTCTGCATCAGTGCGACATCCTTCACAGTCCTTGACCTTAGCAACAACCAATTCGTTGGCCATATTCCTCTAGGGTTTGGTAATTGCGCTGTACTTAAAGTGCTCAAGGCTGACTACAACAATATAAATGGGACTCTCCCAGATGAACTCTTCAATGCTACCTCATTAGAACACCTCTCCCTTTCTAACAACTGGTTGGAAGGAACACTTGATGGTGCACATATTAATAAGCTCAGAAACCTGATTTTCTTGGATTTAGCAATGAATGGGCTCAGTGGCAAGATTCCAGATTCTATAGGCCAGCTCAAGAGACTCGAGGAGCTTCATCTGGAACACAATCACATGTCAGGAGAGCTTCCAAGGTCTCTGAGCAAGTGTACAAGCCTCACAACTATCAGCTTTCAGAGGAATAGATTCCAGGGAGTGCTTGTCAACATCAATTTCTCAGCCCTATCCAATTTGAAAATTTTAGACCTTTACTCAAACAATTTCACCGGCACGATTCCAGAGAGCATCTACTTATGTAGCAATCTGACTGTTCTGCGGTTATCAGTAAATAAGTTCCATGGTCAGTTGTCAAACAGAATAGGGAATTTGAAGTCCCTCGCCTACCTGTCACTTACCAACAACAATTTTACAAATATTACAAATACTCTTCGCATCCTCAAGAGCTCTAGGAACCTCAAGGCCCTTCTTATTGGGGCAAACTTCAGGCACGAGGTCATGCCACAAGATGAAACCATGTATGGTTTTAAAAATCTTCAAGTACTCGGCATACATAACTGCTCATTGTCTGGAAAGCTACCAGTTTGGTTATCGAAGCTCTCACATTTAAAGATGTTGTTATTATCAAACAATCGACTCACTGGCCCAATCCCATCTTGGATCAACACACTACAGTCCCTGTTCTATATAGACATATCAAACAATAGCCTTACAGGGGAAATACCAACTGAATTAATGAAAATGCCAATGCTGCAAAGGGAGAAGGCTTATTTCAATACTCCATACTTTGAGGTACCATTTTATCTTTCATCAGCACATCAATACCGCTCGCCCAACGCTCTTCCCCAACTTTTAAATCTTAGCAATAATTACCTTACTGGTATAATCCCTATGAACATTGGTCTGTTGGAAGCACTTGATTCGCTTGACTTGAGCTTCAATAACATATCTGGGGAAATCCCACATTCGATTGCTAACATCACAAACCTCATGGTGCTCGACTTGTCTAGCAATCATCTTACAGGGCCAATACCTTCCGAATTGAGCAACTTAAATTTCCTATCTAAACTCAACGTTTCTAACAATAACCTAGAAGGACCAATTCCAAGTGGAGGTCAGTTTGCAACATTTTCAGAGTCCAGTTTCAAAGGAAACCCAAAGCTGTGTGGCCCTAATCTTGCTCGTCCTTGTGGTCCAACGGAAGTGCATCCAGATCCAACTCTTTCAACAAGCCACATTATCAATAAGATCGTTTTTGTGATTGCATTTACTGTTTTTTTTGGAGTAGGTGTGCTGTATGATCAGATTGTCTTATCAAGGTTTTTCGGTTAGTGCTACTCTAGGGGTCAGATGTGAGTTATGATGATTTATTTTCATTATTTGGGATTAGTCCCTGGCACTGCAAAGCTTTGCCTAGCTGCAAACCAGTAGTAAGTTTTACTGCAGTACTTCATTTTTTGGTTGGCCACAGGTGCAATGTAATTATGGGAATATAATAATGTGTGAATATGAGTGATCCCTGTAAATCAAGCAAGTAATCTCGCCATGTACACATGAATGTTAGGACAGCGATCCTAGTTCAATTTGTAGCTGTCCTAAACTTTTTTTTTTTTTTTGAGGGAGTAGCTGTCCTAAACTTCATAGTACATTTTATAAGGGAGCTCCTCCTAGCCTCCTAGGAGTGACTTTCTAAGAGGATCCCAGCTGAAGCAGCCTAGATGCGCCAAAATCTCAATCCTGCCCCTATAATTCGGTGCAAATTGAGTTTAATTATCTCTTGGCTTGTTCTATAGATAAATGAAGAAGAAACAAGACGAAATGCACGCACAGCACGAGCCATGATTTGCAGTATACAAGGCAGCAAAAATTTGTTTAAAAAGAACAGGTAAGAACAAACAGTTTGCACACAAATTGGAAGGAAACAGGGTATTTCAGTATCATAAGGAGATGCACGAACTATACAGTGCTTAGATTCGTGCCCAATCTCGCACTCTCTTCCCCAGGCAGAGATGTACCCGGCAGCGCGCGTCACTGGACTTGCCGTCTCGTACTCCGGCAGCTGTCCACCGGCGTGTCGCGGATGCTACGGGGGGCCCAACCGCGGCCGCTTGTGCTGTCAAGGGTCGTCGCGAATTGCTGCCTCGCATCGCTCGTGCGGGCGGAGATCAAGTGAGGGGTTGGAGTTCCGGGGTTCGTTTTTCCGTACTTCCGGTGTGGCCAGCAGCGTCCGGAGTCCAGACTCCAGATGCTGGCTCTTGTGGCGTCCGGTAGGTAGCCCACTACTATATTTTTACTGTTATATTAAATTCTTCAATCATTTTTATATTAAATTTTTTGATCGGTTAACACACTAAATTTTTATCATTAACACACTAAATTTTTTACATCCCCACCTCTTCTAAAGCTGCCCAGCATGAGTTAATTTTGATATCTCAACCTAAATTTTTCTAAATGTAGTTGACTGATTGATTTATAAATCTCAATTAACTAAGAGGAACAAACTACCAAAAAATTTATAGTTATATGTTGTCTATTTGTGCGTATGATATGATTTTAAACTGTTAGTTACATTTTATTGTGATAGCTATCACTAGTTAAATAGACTTAAGATATTCTTTATATATTTTATTTTAAACATTATTAAAATTTGAACAAAATATTATAATAAAATTCTAAATTATCTTATTCCCGCTAAGCTTTATTAAATGCACATGATTACATAGATGTATTATTAAAATTTAGGACTGTATCTAGATTTCAGTAGTGGTCTATCTTCCAACAGCTCCACCCGTCAGCCTCACCCGCCACTCGTGGCTCCGACATCATCACCGATGCACCGCCGGACCGCCGCCCACTGCTGGTTTGATGTCCGTCCTCAAGCTCTCCTTTATGTCCATCTATAAGAAAGATATACTCCACCGTCAGGCACCGATGGTTCTCCACTCCTAATCCGACGATCGTCATCACCACCGGCGATAACCGTTAGGCTGTGCCACTTCGCCCGCACCCACCCTAACTCCGTCACCGCTGGTGACCGGTGTCTTCGCCGTCGAGATGCACCGTTCGCACCTTTTTCCACTCTGCCGCGTTTCATAAGATGTGGATTGAAAAAAAACATTCTGTTAAAATTTTTAAAAATATTTTGCTTACCTTTTATCAAATAGGTCCTTACTGTTTATACTCAAAAATTTTTCTACATAATTTTTTCTGGTTACATGGGAGATTATCAAAAGACAAAAAAATATAGGAAATGAACCTTTCGCCTTGGCGCGTTCCTGTGCCCCACACCAAATCCACGATTCCAATTCCAGTTCGTCAGACACGGAGACTCTTCGGCCTCCCTTCCTAGTCCTGGGCTGCCGTCGGTCTCCTCCTCGTCTACGCTACCGTTGCTTAAATTCTTACTCCCTCCTTCCATGGCGGCATGCCCTAGCTATTACTAGTTACTGCTCGCTTCAGGAGCCCGAGGTTTTCTCCCGATTAGTTCCATCCCCAATCGTGGTTGCTGTTGCGGTTGTTGAGCTAGGCTAGGGTTCCTCGGCGCCTCAATTCTTGACGGATTGAATTGGTTCGGCGCTTGCCTCTGCATTCCAACCCAATCTGACCCAAAGCAATCGCGATGGCCAGCACCCAGGTCGCCATGGTCGAGGAGCTGGCCTCGCTCATCAAGGACAACCTGCACAGCAAGCACCTCGTCCTATCCACCGAGGAGGCCCTCATTGCCGTCCTCCAGCAACAGTGCCGCCTCGACGATGACGACGACGATAATGACCGTGCCGGCGACGACGATGCGGAGGATACCATAGAGCTCCAGCCGGCCGGGGCCTACCACCGCCTTCTCTTGCATCGCCTTGCTGACATATACGGGTACGCTACGTCAGTCACCTCGTTTCGAATCCAGACCGTCCTGGCCTCCTTTCTACAGATTTGAGATGGATTTGGCGGTCTATGATATCCAATTTACCTGCTCCTGTGTAGGTTTGCGCATGAATCCGTGGGTGAAGGCGAA
The DNA here is from genome assembly GCA_001182835.1 of Oropetium thomaeum. NCBI lineage: Eukaryota > Viridiplantae > Streptophyta > Magnoliopsida > Poales > Poaceae > Oropetium > Oropetium thomaeum. Next base: position 18,235 of record LFJQ01000141.1, on the reverse strand, counting down.
GATCGGCATTTAGTCCTCCAGCGCTGCTCTGAAACAGCCATGTATATTCACAAGCCTTCTTACATATCTCTCTGGGACCTCCGTCCCTGTATTGCGTACCTCTCATCTTTCACTACGTTTTTATTAGGCCTCTTTTTAATTATTGTCTTGATCACTGGCTGCCTTTGTATTGCGACTCTAGCATATCTCGAGCATCTTTCTACCGGTTCTTAACGCCTAAATCGTATTGCACATGCAGATATGTATCCTTAGAACTTTGTCACAGTTGTATACCTGTGTAGGATGGCCTATGAGGTGTTTATGCACATTTTATGAGGGTTTAAATTCAATTTAAGCGTGGTAGCATGTGTCCAATAACATCGATTCCTTTGAACATACTTTTGGGTATAATATGCTATCAACTATTTACTCACTATATATGCTGCTTTCTTTATGTTCAAAAGCCTTTCATTGCTTGCTTTATCACCTTATTTCTCAGCTATGCAGTATCTCAACTCAAAACCTCTGCAACCCTATTATTCGTTCACCCTCGAATTGAATATATTTATCTTGTTGTTACAGACCACCTGTCCTTGTTAGTGATATGCTTTGGAAGTATGACAACTGTGCTGATTCAGCACCTGTTATGCTATTGGAAAATGATACGGGTGAGTTAATCTCTTTTTTTTTTAAAAAAAAAAAAATTATTATGTAAGATTTTGTCCGGCTATGTCATTTGTAGGGATGCAAGTTTTGCATTTTGTGGTTCAATGGGTCGATCCAAAACTCCAGAAAATGAACTAGATATTTTTTTCACCATTCACAAACTAATCCCTCAAATGAACTAGATTGTCTGACCCACACTACCCACTGGGTACCCACTTGCATCCCTACTCATTTGCATCTGATCTATGGATTGACACTATAAACAACCACAGTTCTACTTGCTGAACAAAGTAACTGTGATCTTCCTACTAACTGAAGTGGCCGCTGGTGAAGTAGGAAGTGACCACTTTTTCCTGTTGCTCAGTGTGGGTTCAAAGTGGGTGTTGAGACACCCCCCCCCCCCCCCCACCTTTTTTTTTTTGGCAAAATTTGCTCTGGGACACTCAACTTTGCTGCCCTTTGCTGATTCACACCAATCTTTTCATAATTTTTTAGGTACCATTATAAAAGTTTCGCTCTTGGCTATAACACACTATAGGCAACATAATAACATATCTTACTATTGAGTGAGAGAAACATTCTAAAATCTCTACTACTATTATTTTTGTAATGGTCGTCCGTGCAGCTCCAAGCGGAATAAGACCTGCCAGCCGAGTTGTCTGCCAATACGTAACCGAGCCACCTCTTCCTCCTAAAATCTCGCCGCGCAGTCCTGCCTAAAAAGGATCCGTACCATGCCGATATCGAGAACCCGCGCGCCTCCACGACTCGGGGACCTGCGCTGCATCATCGTCGGAGCCGTGCAGCATCACCGTTCGGGTAGAAACCGTGCCGTCGCCAAAGAGCCGGACGCCGCCGTCGCAGAGACGCTCTGCCATCATCCGTCGTGGGCCACTATCCGTCGACGAGCCGCAGCCTGCGGACCCGCGCCGTATCGCCGTCGTCCGTAGAGGAGCTGTGACCTACGGACCCGCGCCGCATCGCCTTCAGAGCCATGGCGCATCACCCTCCGGGTAGAAGCCGCTTCATTGCCGAGTACCCGCGTGGCCACCGAGGACCCACACGCTGCCATCCGCCGAGGAGCCATGAACTGTGCCATCCGAGGTGTATGGACAACAGATCTAGGACGGAGTTCAAATCTACTCTGCCAAGCAGCTGCTCCTTCCACGGATGATGCAGGCTCTCGTCCTGCAAGCATGAGCAAGCAATGTAGAAACGCATCAAAACTACTAACAGTTGCTCCGGCTACCATCTCTCGCCGCCATCCGAGGTGCCTGCCGACGAACCGGCGCCGCCGGTGACCAGCATGTGAAGTGGAGGCTTTCCGCTTGGGAGCAGAATGAATCGATGTGAAGAGAGATTTGGAAGAATTTTGCCATGGAAAGAGATAGGTTGGTGATGAAGATTTTCTCACCCGTGTCTATGTAAATGGGCCCACCACTTGGTATTAGAATCGATACCCACCACTATATGCAACCTGTGATCAGGTTTTGTTTTACTGTTGTTGGCCCCAACACAAAGTGGAGAGAGAGATTAGTGGCAATGAGATTAGGGTTGTTAAATTGCTACTCGAACTGAGTAGCTAATGGGTCCGTGAAATGATTTTTGCTTGTAACATTCTATTATAATTTATGATATTTATTCTATGAATCAATTTATATGCTTCAAAAAGTATATACTGCAAATATAAGCATGCAAATTTAAGTATGATTTTCTAAGAAGTCAGTATTACTTTCTAATTATTATCAGTTTTAAAAGCTATATTATTTTATAATATTTTTGTTTAAACCCATTGCAACGCCGGGCAGTTTGCTAGTGACCATATATGCCCTTGACGCTCTGACGTGATGCTTGAACTGAACCCGAACGGTTCACATCCTTATCTCTGTTTCCACATCGCTTCATCTGCTTCTTCTTCCCCAGCTGAATGCTGCCATCTGCGCGCTAAGCTGCTATCCCATATGCCGTATATGCCAGCCACGCCCCTACCCTCTTCCTCTTCCCTTCGCGCCTCACCCTAATGCTCCCTCCCCTGCACGCACCTGAGCTCACATCTGGCATGGATGGGGAGCGTGAGGTGCTGCCGCCACCTCTGTGCTACGTTTGCTGCTCCAACAGTGAAGAATGAAGAGAAGGCGAAGCACCATGCTTGGGCGTTCCCAAGCCGTGCTGAATAAATATAGGCATGACTAGGCCCCTTCTGCTATCCCCCCTCATGGATGTTGGATTAGGCAAAATGAATCAGTGAATTTATCGTTATGAAGACTGACATCTAAGACCAATCAGTGAATTACCATACTAAGGTAAATCATCACAGTCAAAACTTATCAGGGGTAAATTGGTCCTTTCATCAAGACGTACACTACTATATTTGTTTCGATGTGTTCCGCCAAAGGAGCATGTTTCTGCAATGGTACACAGCAAATTTTTGAAAGTGTGTGTGAAGTAGCAAAGGTCAAAACGGTCAGGGTCCTGGGACAAATTTTGCCCTTTTTTTTTTGGGTGGGGGTGGGGGGGGGGTGGGGGTGGGGGGGAGTGGGTTTTCATCTTAACACTCCCATGTTATCTGATTCAGTTGTGGAGTATGATCTTTGTACTGTTTAACGTATTTTTTTTCATGGGCTAGTTATTGTTCAATGAAGAGCTCCAGATATGTTACTGTCACTGTAAAACACTACTATACCTTTGCTTCTCTATTTCAATCCTTAACTGCTCTTCAATGTTGGATATGCAAATCTATATGATGGCTCATTCTCACCTTCCATAACAAGGTTGCAATATGCACTATCTTCAAGCAGATTGCCAGGATTACTGGAAGGCAGAAGTTGTCCATGGAGATAATTCTGCTGAAAGCTCACATCAGCAAAGTGATGCAGGTATGTGGAACCTGTGCTTGACAACTTTGTACTATTGGTTCTCAGCATCTTTTATGCTGAAATGCATATTGGATACAAAAAAGCCCTGCTAACACCTTCCTTGCCTTTCAGGTTTGAAGCCTCTGAAGCAGTCAGTGGTACTTCCTGCAGCATCACTAAAGGAGAGGAAAGCTGCTTATCGAGCTGCTCGTGAGCGTATCTTCTCTACAGATAATGCCGGGGGGAAAAGATACATCATCATCATTGGCAAAATCTAGACAGGTCCCTGTTGTTGCTCAACGGATGATCGCACATGCACTCCGGTAAAAAGGTTTGTGATCTCACAGAGACAGTTGCCTCAACAGAAGGCAGAAGAAAGCAACTGATGAACAGGTCAAATATGAGTTCAGATGATAGAGATGTAAGTTATGTTCGAAACAGTATCTCAAACACAGATGCGAGGAATTCTTCTCAGATACGAAGTGGCCGAAAGTGTAGCACAGAAAACCGCAAAGCTGTTAGTGCTGAGAGCTTGAAGAAAGAGCAGACTGGAGCTGCTAAAAGAATGTTTGCACATGCTCTTGGCCTGCCTGCTGTTCAAGGAAGTAATAGGTGGCGTCTAAACCAAAGTGATAAGACGAACTATAGAAATGAGATGTGCAAACTGAGATGCTGCACAACAAACCGAGGATGCTGGTTGTGCAGCCGCGACAGGACTCTGCATGTTTGAAACGACACTTGCAATGTTGAATGCTAGATGGAAAGGTTTCTTGCTTGACTTGATTATTAGAGTAGCTGGAATTTGGTAACCTGGTTGAAAGACGAAGCCTTAAATTCAACTGAGGAGGCTGGCACGGGGTATGCGTATGCCAAAGCAGAGTGTTGCGACTTGGGAGCACAGAGCTTCAGCAGTATGAAGAACCATGGTCATCAATCATCATTATCGCTCATGATGTGCTTTTGTTTTTGCACTGATATAGGTCGACTACACCTACATGCACAGGTTCAGAGCTTGATCAGTTCCTAGCAGACGTGTTTTTTTTTTCCTTGCAAAAGGACGTCACGGAGCAATGTAAACCCACTTATACAAGTGACAGCTCATAGGAGTTTATTTAAATATTTGTACATAAAAGAATGTGCTATCTATTAGTAGTGTGTGATTTAGTAAAGTGCTATCTATCTATCTATCTATCAATCATATAATAGTAGCGTGTGTTTCTATTTTGTAAAGTGTTCTCGGTGCTAATTCTAGCATTTAAGATGGTCTACCAAACAGGCCCTTTGTTGGTTCATGGTTGAAAAGAAACTGAAAACTTTGTGAAAAAGAATGATTGATGACCAATTAGCACCTCGAAGCTTTACTGCTATTTCATGCAAGTCAGCCAAATCTGAGGTGAGCGATGACAACCATTAAAAACGTAAAAAGCATTTAGTTTTTGTTTCAATTTCACCTAACTTGACGCCCCGAGCAATTTCTACAGCTCAAATGCTAATGCTAACCTCTGATGACAGCTGACAGCTATAGCGGGGACCAGAAGGCCAGAGTGGCAGCAACCACCGTGTCCCTGAGAAGCTTCAGAGTTCGTGGTTACATACAAAGGAAACTTGTTCACAGGCCCAATGCCACAAGTGGAGGGAAAAGAAGAAAACGTCATAGAAGATGCTGTTGGATCAAAAAATCATCATTAATGTCATATTCTGTCAAATTTACCATCCGGGCAGTAAATCGGAGAGCTAACGTTGCACCTCATATTCTTGACCTAAGATTTCATACATGAATAGATCTATGAAGGGCAAGACTGATTCAAACACTGATCAGCATTCGGCAAAAGCAAGAAAATATATGCTATGTGAAGAAGATAGTGAAGTCAACGTCTCAATCCAATTCCATGGCATTATCCTGTGTGCTGCTTTTGCATGCCCAAATCTTTATCGTGCGATCATGCGACACAGTCACGATCTGCTGTCCATCTGCAATGTAAAATGTGCAATCGCTTAGAAATTTTGTGAGTGGATGGCATAAGAAAATGACCATGTTTCACCAAAAAAAAAAAAAAAAAAGAATAGAGGTTGAAAGTATAAAGCAAGGCATATAACAACTTAGATGATTAAACGGCACATGATCAATAACAAACAAATAGTCATAAATGACATACACTTATGAGGTGGTACATGATTACATGACCATGAAAGTATGACAAACAAATAGTCATGAATGGCAGTAAGTTACGAGATCGCACTTCCCACAACAGGCCATAAAGAAAACCCTCTAGTTAAACAAGGTCAGGAAGACAACGTCTGAAATTACCACAGCTAGTTAGACTTAGAAACTTTGATAGAACATAAATGCACATAACAAAGTTTAAATGATCCAAAACGACAATGTGAATTGCCCAGATTGATTTTCAGTAAAAAAAAAATGATTGAGAAAGTACAAGATTGTAAACAAGAACGGTAGGGAAGCTATTACCTCCACTAATATCCAAACTGGTAACCTTTGACTCATGCCCCACCAAACTTTTTATTGGTTTGTAGTCCCGAGCTGACCAAAGCTGGAAATATAGAATATCTGAGAAGCTAATTGACTGATGGAGGGAGAATGTAACAAACTTAGATAAAGGACATATGAAACTTACTGCTGCCTTGGTATCATACGAAGAAGTTGCTAAATAATAGCCTTCTTGGGGTTCAAATTTCACATGGGAAATAAGACTCTTATGAGCTGGTATAGAATATAGCATCTCTTTCTTCCTCAAATCCCATATCCGACAGAAATTGTCTTCACTTCCAGTTGCTACCAGATAGCCATTAGGAGAGAAGCTCACTCCTAGGACCTTTAAAAAGTCATTTAAAAAAGAGACTTTAATAATTATAACGGAACTATAAAACACATATTACGCCATGCAACAGTACTCAATAGGTACTTCTGAAGCTTTATGCACTGCAATTTAAAGATTTTACAATTCTCTACAAGTGGAGTGCAATCAACTCACAGGTTTAACATGCCCTTTAAAGGTGTAGAACAATCTTCCTGACCGCAGATCCCATACCCGGGCATATGCATCTAGACCACAAGATGCTGCCAAAGAACCATCCGGGTGAAAGCTAACTCCATAAACACCTCTGCTGTGCCCTTCTTGGAGTAGCAGTTCCTTTCCAGTATTAATATCCCATAATCTCCAAGTCTTGTCGAAGCTAGCTGTACCAAGGTACTTTCCAGATGGATGAAAAGCAAGGCGGGCAAGACGATCAAGGTGACCGTCAAAGGATGTTAAAAGTGATCCATCCGGTTTCCATAATTTGGCAGTTTTATCAGCTGAAGCCGTTGCTAAGCAGTCATCAGTTGGAGAAAAGACAACATCAGTTGCACGTTCTGTATGACCTTTCAGGTCGCAACTTTGGTTATTTGTGGCATACTCCAAAGTTTGATCATTCCGCTCCAGGAACTACATAATGCGGATAAGCAAACGATCATTACCTGAAAAGTAAGCAAGAGTGCAAAAACATAATATTCTGTATTGAAGTCAAAACTAAGGTACAGAAAGGGTGCTCACCATGAGGCTTAGTAAACAACTAATTACACGTCACACACATAACACAATGACTAAAAGAAAAAAAAAGATAAGTTTCCCAATTTCAATTAACATATACATACATATATACATACATACATACATACATACATACATACATACATACATACATACATACATATATATATATATATAGAAGCTCTATACAGAACCCTGGGTACTGAATCGCTTATTTAGTACCCAGGTTCAAACTACAAATATTTACCATAATCGTAAAATGTTTATATTTTCATCACAATATTTTGTTTTTCTTTTTTTTACCTTCCTTCGGTTTGGTATTTATATGCATTTGCTAGTTGAGACATTTCATTAGTATGTAAAAAATATAGTTTTAAACCATAAAAATTGTATTAAATTATTTAATTGCCTTATAAAACTGTAAATATTATTTACCACGACCGTAAAGTGTTCATATTTTCATTATGGTACGTTGTGCCTGTTTTTTTACCCTATTTTGGTTTGGTATTATAGGCACTTGCTAGTTGAGACATTTAATTAATAAGTAAAAAAATGTAGTTTCAAATCATAAAAAGTATAGCTGATCATTTCGTTAGCTTGTAAAACTGTAAATACTATTAACATGACCATAAATTATTTTCTATCAACATAAAAAAAAGTTTAACGAAATATAAAATTTTTATTGCTAAACGTTTTTTTTATAGAAAACAATTTATTTTGCCATGAGACCAAAACAATTTTTTTCACCATAAAAACATATTTTTAGAACCATAAAATTGTACAAAATTTTACCATGCTCATCAATTTGCTTGTTATTATAAACATTTTTTATTCTTTACTATAAAACGGTATGATCATAAAACTAATAATGTTATACATTCACATGAAAACATATTTGAAGAACAGATTAATTTGTGACAGAAACTAATTATAGTTCCACAGGTATAATGGTGACTATCAAACAAGTATGCGAAACAAGTAACCCACGGTGTGGTGCATATAAAATTCGATCAAAACCAGTTAAATTTGAAACTAAACCACACATCTTTGAGACTATGAGTGCAAAAACACACCTATTGCAACACGCTTGTACACTTTCGACTTTGATAGAAATGAATCAAACAAAGATTTTTACATGTTGAACTGCAGCTAAGTGTGTCCAATTATAAAAAAGCAGTTTTGAATTCAATTTTTTTAGACGCGTATTGAATCCTTTGGAATTATGGTAAAGTTTTTACGAGTGTAGCTAACAGGTTTACAAGTTTTGAACTACAAAAACTATTACAAATAATAACAGGTTTTTACAAACTACTTAGCCACAAGCCCAATGTTTATAATTTGTAAGTCCTTTTATGTTTATAGAAAAAAATTATTTTACCATAGCACCAAATCCTTACCAACGAAAAGTTGATATACCAGGTGATGTAAACTTATTACAACTTTATATGGAGGGTTTAGAAATCTCTCTGAAATAAAACTTTTACTGTTCATATATCTTTCTACACTTAAAATACAACTTCTTTAGATTGAATGTTTTTACACAATAGAAGTACAACCACGCTTCTTTGAGACTGAGTGCAAAAACGTACCTATTGCAACTTTCTCAATTCACATATAGGTTTTAAGAGTGTAAGGAACATGTTTTTATACTTCCGACTTTGGTAAAAGCAAATCAAACAAAGATTTTTACATGTCAAACTGTAGCCAAATGTGTATGATTATAAAAAATAGTTCTGAATTGACTTTTTTCGATGCTTATTGAATTCTTTGGCATAACGGTCAAGTTTTTACGATCATAGCTAACAGGTTTTACAAGTTCGAAATGTAAAAGTGGAAAAAAAAAAATCTGGTAAGCAAACTAGTAAGAAAAAAAAACTCACCCATCCCACCTCCTACGTGCGCTTCAAATGTGCTTTCGGATGGGATGAATTAGACGCCTGGTCAATCAAGGCTTGCTTGGTGGCACCATCTATTTTGCAATAAAAATATAAACATTTTACGATCATGGTATTATTTACAGTTTGAACCTGGGTACTGAATAAGCTATTGGAGTACCCAGAGTGCCAAATAGCCCTGCCCTATATATATTCATGATGCATGTGAACTGCTAGCTAAAGTCCTCTTTGTTTGCACTAGGGATTGTGAGAATCCATTGAATTCTGAAAACTATGGAAAAGCTAGACTGTGAAAAACTGTGATACAAAAGCGAAACAACAAGTAGATTGTGAGATTGTGGACTAGTGATTTTGTGTTGTGTAAAAAAAAAATCTGCCGATCAAGATGACACTGACGAGTTCCTAAATATCAGTACAAAATAATCACTAATCACCATAGCTTAATGACCCCATCACATACGCCATCTGACCCCAGTAAACTTGGTGGCTGGCTTCGCCCCTGGTGGTTTGAACTACAGAAGTACAGCTAATGGAAGCAGAATCCCAGAATCTGGAGTGCAAACAAAACAAAGCGAAACTAATTGTGAACGGCAACCCAACTGAACACTGAACAGATGTCCTCCCTGCAGTTACTACGATACAATCCTGCAAGATGCCAAGTCTAATTTCCTATTTCTGTTCGATTAAGGGTAGGATGACTCAGTAAAGACGGTTGGATACAATACATACAACCTAACCTTGGGTTCCTATCAGTCGTTACAATTGATAAACCCCAATTACAAGAAACCTTAATACCCAATGGCATAATGGGAAATTTTACTGTTTTAGGATGGCATGCATAATACCTTTTGTTAGTGTTATAGTTGGCTCACTGTGCAAGTGTGCAGTGTGTAACAGCTATGCTCAAACAGAACTGCACTAACAGGCTGGTGCATGGAACAAAGTGCAAATTTAACAAGACACGAGCTATATTAACTCAACCAGGAACAACAGGAATTCACATATTTCTTTCATCCATATACAAACTTAACTTCAATGTAATTATTTCGATTGGGTTATAGAGCCAACAGTTAAGAATTAAGATAGGCATGGAATCAAATGACAAAACTAGTGACGGACCCAGGAAATTAAAAAAAAATCATAACCAAACAACCTGTTTGAAGCAGATAGCTCCATGATTCAAGAGGAAGTACCTTGTTGCAAGCATTGAGCCATCGCGAGAGAAGGAGCAGCCACTGAGCGGACGATCATCTCCAATCTCGCTGCACTCGAGCACAAACTCCCCTGCCTGCTTCACGACGAGGTCAGCCTCAGCCTCTGGATCCTCGTCGGGGTCTTCGTGGCGGCGCTTGGCCCTCTCGATCCTGGCCTTGGCGCGGGGCAGCGAGTACAGTGCAATGTCGACGCGGGCCTGGAGCAAGTCCTGTGTGCCCTCAGTGAAGAAAGGGTACTGGATCTGCTCCTCCTCCTCCTCGGCGGCCCCACCGGCGGCGGCTTGATCATCTCCTGCGCGCGGAGGAGGAGGTCGACCTTGCCCTCGGCCTCGAGGCGGACCATGAGCGCGCGGAGGCGGTCGCGGCGCTCCATCTCGCGCTCTCCGAAGAGCGTGATGGGCTCGCCCAGCCGGCGAAGGCGCGCGCACGGCGGAGTCATTGGTGGCACGGCCATGGCGTAGGCGCGGCGCCGCTGGAGGAGCTCCTGCACTGCGCGCTCGTGACGCTCCCGCGCGGCGCGGTGGTCGTCGGAGACTTCATACTCGACCTCATCACCAGCGGCGGAGGTGGACGCCACGGCGGCGGTGGAGGGGGCGGGAGCGCGTGGAGGAACGGGGATGGGGGCGATGGGCGGGTGGACGGGGATTGGAGGGGAGCCATGGGAGGAGTGGGTGCGGGGGGCTGGGGCCTTCGGTCTCCATGGGAGAGGCGAGAGCTTGGCGGGGTTTAGGACTAGGGTTTCCAAGAGGCTGTGGCGAGTGGCGACTGGCTGTCTGGCTGGAAAGAAACAAGCAGAAGGGAATGGGAGGACGCAATGGTATCGCGGCTGCCGCCCGGCCGTAGCCGACGAGGACACCCTCTTTCTGGCTTTAATTTTGTAGGTCGTTGGTCAGTTTTTCCAAAAGACGATTTTTTCCCCCTGCTGTTAATGCTGAGTCTGATTGTAATCACCAGAGAAACTGTGATAGTATATTACTGTCAACAATTACAAAAGGAGGTAGCACCAGATTGTAAAAATCCATAAAAAGCTAGATTTTGAAAATATATGATACAAAAGCTGAACACAAACAAGTAGATTGTGAAATATTAAGACTGGATTAGATATTACTGTATTATGTGAAACAATCTGGTAAAACCTAGTAGAAAAGAGTAAATTGCAAGATTCTGGATTTTGAAGGTTTCAGCTAGTAGAATCTGAGTAAAATCTTGCACCACAAGTACTGAAAAGACGTTTCTAAATTGTTAAAGTTACAATTAAGACAATAATTTTAATTCAATTTTAAAGTAGAACTATTGATCTAAATTAGCAACATCAATTTGAGAATATATAGTGTTATTTTAATGTCTGGATACAAATTAAACATCAGATGAGTACTAGAAATTAATAATTCACATTGTAATTCTTCCATACACTTGGACCTCTGTTCTCCTTTACTCTCAAAATGTTAACTAAAATTCTTCACACAACAAAATGTTAATTAAATCAATCATGCAAAAGTTCATTTTCTGCCTTTGGCAGAAGGAAACGAAGTAAATTCACAATTCCCTCGTCTCATGAAAATACCATTCGCTGTTGGACACTGAACATCCACTCAAACGCTACAGCTATTTCCAAAACCCCATCCCATTGGAGCTTTGAAACACTATCTACATCCATTCCGATGCCTCAGAGAACTAAAGAGTGCATTACAGGTGGATCTACCTAGCCCGAATCTTGAACAAAACATTAAAAATGAAAAAAATCATCTGAGTGTAGATGTCAGCCCATGAGTTCGAATAATCTATCTCAACCAATGGCCATCGGCTAATCTTTTGGGCTGGTTTCAGGTGATGATGATGACGATGAGTCCGAGGAGTCGGTGTTGTACCCAGAGGGTGCACGTGGCGGTAGATCTGTCCCTTGTTCTTGCTCAGTACCTGAAACAAGACTCAACAGCCAAAGTTAGAAGTCGCAACTATAGCACTTGGAACAGAAGTCAATTAATCACATCTCACTCCACCTTTAGGAACTTTAGATTTCATCTTCTTTGTGTGCCGCCGTATAAGCTTCTTCGTTTTTGTTATAGTCAATTGCCGAGCAAATGGAGTGAACTCAGTTTCATTCTCACTCCGTTCACCATGGAAATCATGTTCAGCATCTCCTTTCATGGTTTTCAAGACAAACGCCATTGCCTTCTTTCGCTGTGAACTGAATAAGCCTTTAACAGAAGTTGCAAAGCCATCACCAGCTCCATCAGTAGTTTTTCTCAGAAATGCTGGAAGTTGATCAGAATTGCCACCTTCATCACCATCACTATCACTTAAGTTAAAATCACTGGCAGCGATTAGAGCTGCAGATGGCTCTTTTTGGCTACTGGATTTGGCTTTAAATTTTTTGCCCTGTAAAAGAAAATTAAGTTTTCTCAAATTAAATTAGCTTGAAATAATACAAAATAGAGTATGAAAATACATATCACTGTTATAAGAATGTTTCCATCTACTCATTGAAAGTCATCTCAACATTTGAAGGGGTGTGATATTTAATATAGGCACTGATTCACATGTATCATGTTCTATTCAAGTGGCTGAAGGATTTGAAATAAAAAATGCAGTTTCAAAAGCGAAACATAAGAAGCACATTAAAATAACTTGCCTGCATGCCAGTTACCGATTTCAATACTCCCCATATAATATGTTTCTTTACACGTGAAAATAGTTGCCCAAGATCCAGTAAAATCTTCGCGATGAAAGGTATCCATAAGTAACCTTACATCACTAACAGCAAAGGGCAAGCCTTCATACGTGAGTAGCAATTCAACCTAGTAGTATATAAAAAGTTGAATTGTTGTTATTGAATGCAACACTAACACTAAATTGAAACAAACATATAAGAATAGTGGCTATTGTCTAGTTATATATACATATATATATATATATATATATATATATATATATATATATATACATTTAAGATCTGCATTTCGTGAAGTATGCACACCTGGCTTATCTTTATATTGTGGAAGTCTATCATTTTTTTGAGGCCTAGTTTGTTTCACCTCATTAAGCTCAACAACTTTCTTTTCCTCACGAGTAGAGAGCGACCAGGTCGTACAGACCTGGAATCCTTAGCAGCGTCTTGAGATTCAGGCTGTGCATTTGACTGACCTTGGATTTGTGAAACAAGTTCATTAGCCACAGACTCGGCAACAGTTTCTTCCCACGTCCGGTCAAATGAAGATGTCCTTCGAAGTTCAGGCTTTTGTGCAAGTGTGGATTCCTTTAATGACTGATTGTTGGGACTAATTGTCTCTGTGACAGAAGTGGTTTTCTTTACTCGTCTTGTTCCTGCTGTAGTAGAAACTTTGAAAAGCTCCTATATAAAAAAATGTTACAAGAAATAAGTAACAAGGAAGAAGGCATGATACAAGTGAAAACATAATAACAAAAAGAGGATGAAATGATGTAACCTGCCGCTTTTGTGGTTGTTGTTCGTCTCCTGGGAAAAAGTATCCCCACATCATTCTGTACATTGCTTCAGTCAAATATATTTTTAGCGGATAGATGTCTACCTGCACGTAATTAGGGAAAATCAGACAAGGGCTTCCCACTACCCAATTATTAAAAAAATGTAATAATTTTAAATGTCGCAACTTTAACATGCAAGTAAGTGAACAGCCAAAAAACCAATAATTATAAGGTGAAGCCATGCTAATGCTACTTTCACATCCTGATCCATATTTTTTTGACCTAAGTGTGAATTTGGTAAATTCTTGAGAAGTGTGACAGTAAATAAACCAAAAAGAATCAAAGGATAAAAAGGTGAATCTGAATTTGGAGAGATTAATAATTCAACAAAGATAGAAACCAATTGAACTTACTAGGAAACTCTCGATAACTGAGTTCCCACCAGTTGGAGCTCCTTGCCTTGCATTAACACGAAGCATTGCATTCCTGCAGTTAACATAAGAAGTCACTAAGCATGATTTGTCAGATCAGAAAATAGCTATAATAAATCAAAACAGTCTAAATGATACCATAAATAGGGAAAACAAAAGTAGGTGATACCTATGAAAAATAGTTCAAAATTACAACAGGAGAGAACGGATCGCAATGCTTAGCAAAATAATAACCAATATTTCTCCTTTTTCTATTAATACAAAGAAGTGCAGCTCTCCTGCGTTTTTTGAGAAAAAAAAATAACACCCAATAATATTTACTCTAGCAATCCCCACCTCAAATAATGCCCTGGGTGTAATTTGCTCTTTCATTATCATGAAGAAGCAGAAGCTTAGAAATTTAATACCTTAAACCCTGTGTGCAGGTGTGTGTGTGGGGGTGGGGTGGGTGTGTGTGTGTGTTGGGGGGGGGGGGGGGGGGTTGGGGGGTGGTGTGCAACATATCGACGCAGAACTTCAGCAGTAGTACAAACATTTCATGTTAATCTAGTTGGGCATCTTACAACTGAAAGCATATATAATTAAGTACATTGAATAAATTCAACCTGACAGATGATTAACTAGAAAATGCTGCACATTAGAAAGGCTTAAAGGCAGCACATTATCCTAGTAAATTCATGCTATAAGTTGGATATCCTTGTAAATAGTGCCCATGGAAAAGGAAAAGTAAACATTACACAATGCTACTGATGAATATGCAAACAGTCAAATAGAACACACAAAAGGAAAATATGCCATCCTTACTTTCCCCATTCAGAAGGTGGATTCCATGGTGCAAGAAGTGTATCTGATTTTGCATTAGCAAGTCCGTTTTTTAGGACAAACAGCTTGGTTGTTAACTGGGCGATTCCAATATCTTTGTAATCCCGGTCGAAATCATAAATCTACAGATCAATGGGAAAATCAGTGCAAGATCTTAGCAATGGATGGGCAGCTAGTTATGGACAGGAACTGTCAAGGATAAATTGAACAAAGCATTCCCACATAATATCATAAGTGAGAAAAAAGAACAGTTCAATATCGTAGCTGAGAGAGAGAAAAAATAATAGTTCATGAATTCAAGTTTACCATATCATTTATCTCAGCTTCAGCAAAGGATTTGCCATCTGCTAACATGCTCCATACAACTTTGTTTATCCGTATCGAAACTCTCATGGCACATGAAGGACTTTTATTCTTTTTCTTTTCCATCAACCTCAACTGTGCAGCCTTCTGCATAGCAATTCTTAGCATAGAATATGCTTCTTTCCTACCATTCCGGACATTCAATAGTTCTTTCTTCAGTCTTTTGACCTGATAAGGGTTATGTTAGACATGATGGTAATATCGAAATGAAATAACAAGGAAATCATGTTTGAGCAACCAAAGTAACTTTATGCTAATGTGAACATATAATGGATCCAAACGTAGTACTTTGCAACGTACCAGCATTAACCTTGAACCAGAAACGACCCATGTAACGTCATCAGCCTTTGGTGACTGACTCTGATCATGAGATGCTTCACTACCGGCAAATAAGGCTCTGATATCATCAAGCAGTACCTTCCGTGCTCTTTCTTTTATTTCAACACCTATCTTGGCTAATTCTACCTCCTCAACTCCATCTGGGACAACTGCATCGGATGCTTCTTCAATATCGTCATCATCATTGTCTGTGGGATAGCATATACTACTTTTCTGAGTTCTGACAAATTGACAAATCTCATTAGTGAATATGGTTTTTATGGAAATCAAAACACTTAATGGAACTCATTATCACTGCCAAATTAATTAAAAGAAAGATCAACCTAGGAGAAATTAGCTGGCTTTACATTAAGAAGAAACCAGCATCCAAATTGAAGAGGACTCATACCTGGTTGGTGGGGGATGTGGTATATATAATATATAACGAAAAGGTGTTTGTGATGTGGTGTTCTTAGGTGTTCAGATGGTGTTTTCCCTGTGATATGGTGCAGTTAGGTGAGCTATTTTGTTAATCTTTACAACAGGGTGTCTTTCTGTAAAGCATGAAATTCTGCTTTTCACTCTGAAATGAATGGGTAGATATTCTGCCATCCATGGTTCACAATGTTGGATATGTACTAGCTAAGTGCTATCGACGAAAGAAGTGGACCGCTTTAAAGTGGTAATTTCTCAAGTTGTCACAGGGCAATGATATACTAATATGTATTTCTAAACTGCACATCTTATATTTTTGTCACAGGGCCACAAACTAGTTCTGGATGATAGTACTGAAATCCTATATAGTAGCACTACAAAAAACATGATGTACCTCGGAGTTCTCGCAAAGAGAAGATTAGTTAATACATCCATCATAACCTGAAACTGACGTGATGTCATACCAGCCGTTATATCTGGTGAATTAAAACTCAACTCTTTTTAGTGGTTTAACCTGGAAAATGAAAACAGTTGATGGATAAACAAGTACATTATTAAAATATGCCCAGTGCAAGTTGTATAGAAAATTGAAATCATTATAAGCGAACATACCTTCAACTCAGGAGTTCCTCCCTTGTGCCGTGTGAACCGCAAATACATTTGGCATGGCATAAATACTCTTTCAAGTAAGGCACCAGTTCGTTTAACTTCAGATGATCTGCGATGTATTTTTGGTAGCCACTGAATACCAGCACCTGGATCAACATCTGTGGGTGCAACATGAGCCTGAACATGCTCTAACATTACAGAAAGCTCTACTCGTGACCAGGTCATTTCTGGCCCGGCATCACCAGTGGCAACATTGCTCGAACCAAGTGCTTTCTCAAACATGTCTTGACCTACTTGCACAATGGAATGAAATGAACGAACCATGACCCTTCCACTACCAGCAGCAAGCAGAAACCTACCCTGATGGAACGAACAGATAGCTAATAAGTATTTGCAAATGCAGACAACTGAAAATGAAAATATCTATCATAAATTTCAACAATACATTGCTAGAAAATAAACAATTAAAGCATTCTTGAGTCTAATTATTAGCTGTTAAATAGTTCCCATTTGACTCTAGTCTAATTATTAGTTCCATTGACTCTCATCTAATTTTTTTTTTTTCGAAAACATTTGACTCTTATCTATAGTTCCTAGTGATCATCCACTATGTCACCCAAGAATTGTGAAGTTAAAGTAAATTACTAGTATTAGTGACATCATGATACTTTGTTTAATGCAGTATGCTAATCTACAATTTATTACTTTAATTTTAATGTTAATCCAGTTCTGCAACATTGAAAACCAACTGATAGTCCAATTTTTTAATCAAAATTTTACGTTTGAATTTGCTTTAGTGATCTGGCTGTGGCTTGGTTTTCACAGTCCACTAGTTGGGAAACACTGATAATGATTTATGCATAATGTCACAAGCTTCTGAATGAAGTTAAGAAATGAACATGATTTCATATTATGAACAATATCTGACGTTTACTATGCTACTATAAAGTAGCAAAGAAGTCCATATACTCACATTTGCTTCTTCCGAATGCAAATTGAACTGAGGTTGGATAATATTAACCATGAAATTTCTGGTACCTTCCTCTTCTGAGTTCCTATTATTTGAGGGTTTCATTGCTACATAACCAGTCACGATAACAGTCAGGTGAGAAATCTGAATGGACTTGCCAAGTTCTGTTAGTTTGCTAAAAAATTGAAAAGACTTGGCCTAATGATATAAGCAACATCATTTTAGTTCCATACTAATCTTGATAATATCCGTGAGTACCATAAAAGCATCGTGTTAATGAACATACCAGTTTCATTACTTGATGTAAGATCTGGCTTAGAAGATCCAATAGAAGGTGGAGACTCTGAACTCTTGATCTGTTGAGATTCTGAAGACTGTGATGCTGAAGGCGAAGAGTTAAGAGCACCATCCTTGGACATCTCCGCCTCTTTAATTAACTGTTTCTTTTCAAGAATCTTTCTTTGGGTATATTGGCGAGAAGGAGATGGTTTTTGGAGGCTGAAATGCCTGAGTTAAACCACCAACCCAAGAGAGGACAGCAGCTCTATTTTCTAGATTCCACAAAATTTTTAATCCATAGACAAATACTCTCTGACAACTGTCAGCAACCACAACATGAATCCCTCCTCATCACTACCTGATTGGTCATGATCGCTTTCATCCCCCACATCAAACTCTGATTT